>PVJS01027887.1:0-25919 GCA_004027185.1 Glis glis
CCCGCTATCAACGCCGTCCTCCTCGCCGCCCTCGGCTCGGGCCACTCAACCCCACAAGCCGGCCTCCACGCCTTGAGCGGGGAGCTGAGGGGAACACGGAGGCCGCGAAGGGCGAGCGTGGCCCTGGGTCTCCGGAGCGGGCGGGAGTGTCTCCCTCCACCGCGCTGGGGCCACCGCTCCTCACACGTGCACACGGGGCCTGTAGTTCTTTTTAAAAGTGTCTCTTTAGTTCAATTGCCCATTGATAACTGGGTTATTTGTTTTTAGGTGTTAAATTTTTTTAGTTCTTCATATAATCTAGAAATTAGCCCTCTGTTTGAAGAATAGCTGGCAGAGACTTTCTCCCATTCTATAGCCCCTCCTTTCAGAATCTTGATTATTTCCTTCGATGTACAGATTTTTTAAAATTTGATGTCATTACGTTTATTGATTTGGGGTATTATTTACTGCTTTGGGAGTTTGGGGAGGAAGTCTATACTAGAGTCTATATGTTGGAGAGTTGGTTCTGTTTTCCTCTGACAATTGCAATGTTCAGG
Organism: Glis glis; assembly: GCA_004027185.1. NCBI lineage: Eukaryota > Metazoa > Chordata > Mammalia > Rodentia > Gliridae > Glis > Glis glis. Next base: position 537 of record PVJS01027887.1, read on the forward strand.
TCTAATTTCTATGTCTTTGATCCATCTGCAGGTTGACTATTGTGCAGAGTGAGAGATACGAGTTTTTTCACTTTTTGACATATTTTATCTGTTCCCCAAATTAAGTTCTAAATTTAGTCTTTATGTACTTAAATGGATTTTGAGAGATTCCAGAGGGGTCGTGAGACATCACAGAAGTTCTTCCCTATTATGAAAGAGAGATATTAAACTCATTACAGTTCCCTGAGTGGCTTAGCACACACCTGACATCTTGGCTTCTTGAGAGCCTGAGTTCAAATTCAGCCTGGGCAAGAGACAAAGAGACCCCTTTTAAAAACTAAATAAAACTAAATGATTAGGATTATTCAAGATGTTAAATTGCATATGAAATAAAAATGATACTCACCGTTAATAATTATATAAATATATGTGATTGATATGTGCCAATAATCATATAAAATTCTATTTACAAAGCCTAGTATGTCCCAGTATACTATTATCAGTCATAATTCTATTGTGACAGCTTGATGAGAGTCCAGAGACTGCAAGAAAAGAAACAGATCTCAACATCATGTCTGCAAGACTTCACATTCCCTGCCTTTAAAACCCCACCATGCTGCCTGTTTATAAAATTCACTCAGGATGGATAGAGAAGGCTGGTGAATGTAGGGAGGCAAGGATGCAGTAGGGAAGGAGAGATTGGTTTTGAGGGAAATTACCCTGAAACCATGTTCACATACTAGGAAAACAGGATCCATGATTTTGAAACTATCAGATTCCTTGGCCTGTGCAACTTCCTTACTTTTTTCAGAATTCCTTCTTTCCCTAGAATACCAAGAATGTTTGTATATATTCTGAAATAATTTTAACAATTATATTTGCCATATAGAATCCAGGGAAGCCTGGTAACAATGGAAGTCTTCACTTGGCAGCTGGCTTGTGGACAGAGGGGAAGGGAAGCTTTCTGGAAGCACCAGGAGAAGGGCTCCTGGATGTTCTTATATTGTGTCCAAGACCACAAAGTGCAGACTCTCCAATCCCCAGAAAGAGATACAACAACTAGAAGTTGCATGCTGATTATTTTATTGGTGTAGAGAAGATACAGTTACATCTTCCAAAGGTAAAAGTTCCAGAAGGACGTCATCTTCTCATTCCCTGTGAAATCAAGAAAGAAGGAAGGTCATAGGGCACATGTGGCATGCAGGAGGGTTCTCATCCCCGCTGGCATCATGGAGGTGCCAACTCCTTTCCCTTCCCCTCTCATTCCTCCTTCCCCTCCTGATTTCTTTGTGTCCACTCTAGTTAGGCTATTTGTGTGTATGTCCTCTAAATGGTTGCTATAAGATGAGTAAGTAATGCTTATTTATAGACTGTCTATCTTTTGGTTGTGATGGAAAATGACCAAGGATATATTTACACAGAGGATCATTGCAATATTTACCTATAATAGAGAAACTGAACAAAATTTGACTGTCTTAATAGCGCTCAATTAAAGAAAGTATGGCATAGTTACAAGTAGAATGTTAAATGATTGCAAAATAATATATGAAAAGAAGAAGGATGATGATGATGAGGGGAAATAGGAGGAAAAAGAGCAGGAGGAGGAGAAGCAAGAGGAATAACTGGAAGAGGAGAAGCAGGAAGATATCAGAAGGAAATTTAGAAATTAAAATATTATACTTAGACATAGGGAAAGAAATTTACATTTCAGAAATTTAGAAAGAGATAACAGAAGAAGAGAAAGACAAAGTAAGTTAGAAGACAAGAGAAAACAGAAGGACAGAAGACACTATGAGATCTGTTTATCTCTATGAACTGATTTGAATGTTTTCTGCAATATGCTCTTTGACATGAGCAACCTATAGATATGCATATAACTTATGGTATCAATTATAGGAAAAAGAGACTGATATGATTTTATATGCAAAAATGTTTCCAATAGGATGTTCTTAAGAATTGTTAATCAAAAATTATGGTGCAGGATATTTGGAGCAGGATATGATGTGCCTTTCAAATTAAAGTACATATATTTCTGTTTAGTTGAAGTTTTTACACATGAGCACAAATTAATTAGCAAGTAAGCATGTACAAATCTAGATTAGGAGCAAGGACCTGGATTCATTTAGCAGGGAAATTGGATTGAGCCCAGTGTGAGATACAATTGATCTGAGAATGCTGAGGTAGAAATATGTAATGGGGAGTCATATGAGTCTGAAAAGGAGGCAGAGGACCCAAGAGGGAACACTATTCTCTTTCCACAGAGCCACATAACACAAGTGATCATTAGGAAAAAAATATTTGGGCCAGTGCTATTCTATATCAGAATGACTTTGGAGAACTTAAAATAGGGGGTCTTCCTATACTACCCAAGATTTGGGGACTAGAGATCTTTAGAAATGGATTCCATGACCATGTAATCTGTTCCATGTAATGTAATATAATCTATTATGATGGAAACCATTCAGCATGTTTTGAGATGATTTCATGTCACCTTGGATTTTGAGAAGTGCAAGGGTTAGGGCCTTTGCAGGAGGGTGAGCTTAAATCACAATTGTCATTGAATTCTAGATGATGTGAAGAATGGACTCGGGGAGGTGTTTATACTCTAGCCACTGGAAAGGTGGTGGTGGTGACCCCTGGGGTGTTTCAGCATAATATGGGGAAAGATAGTACTGCTTACCTTGTTTTTGTGGTGTTTCCTGCTGCTGTTGCTGGGCTTCCTGTTGGGGGTAGTTCCTGCTGGCCTCCTTGTTGGGGTGACCCTTCCTGGCCTCCTTGTTGGGGTGATCCCTGCTGGTTTCCAGGATGAGAAGGACAATTCTGTCCCTGCTACTGCTGCTGCTGACCTCCCTGTTGTGGTGATCTCTGCTGGTTTCCATGGTGCAGAGAGTGACGACGATGCTGCTGACCTCCCTGTTGTGGTGGTCTGCTGGTTTCCATGGTATGGGGAGTGACTAGGACACTGCTGGCTTCCCTGTTGTGGTGGTCTGCTGGTTTCCATGGTGCAGAGAGTGACTAGGACACTGCTGGCCTCCCTGTTGGGGTTGTCCTTGTTGGTTATCAGGATGAGGAGGGCCATTTTGACCCAGTTGCTGCTGCTGGCCACCTTGCTGGTGAGTCACCATCTTCATTTTTGCCTTCATCTCCATCATTTGCAGGGGGTCTAGATGGGAATCTTCCAGAAGGTGGTCCATATGTCTCCTGGTTTGGCCTCTGGCTTTGTTCTTCTGTGGGTGCAACACAAGGATATGTGAGCTTAGTGACTGAAGATGCTTCCGCTGTTTACCTCTCTGACCTACTCACAAATCTTTTCTCTCAGCACTAGCTTGTCAACTTCCAGCACCCATTGTGACCACCCTCTCCTCATGAGGACCTACACTTCACCTGTGTGCTACAGAGAAGGAATATGTGCTATCTAGGCATAAAAAGGATTTGTCCCTAAATTTGCAAGAATAGGATGTATTGGATTCCCTACCATTCCAAAAGGCAAGAAGAGATATAAATGGAAAGGATTTTAAATGCGACTTCTGTTCATAATTACATTTTGGGTCATTGAGATAAACTGCTACCTGTGAATCTGAGTTAGGAAACCTAAGTCAAAAGTTGAAACCATAGCTAAGTTCTCAGGGCCCCAGACCCATGTAGATAAAGTCTAAGACAACAAAGAGAATCACAAAGAGAGGTCCACATATAATTCACAGATGACCTGAGCCAAAAATTTACCAGCTATAGGGATACAAGTGAGTAGAGAAAACAGTCATGGACATATTTCTTTTTGTGTCTTCTTGAATCCAGTTAATTCAAGAAAGGAGCAAGGAAGAGGAAGGGGCCACAGAGCAAGTTTAGCACCACAGCGGAGGCAGAAGCTGGACGCTAAACTGGTGTTTCCTCTCTCAGCCATATGTTCTTCCTGGGGAGGATGCAAACTACACCTGCTGTCATCAACACCATTTCCCTGCTGTGCAAGATGGCAGCCCTGCTCATGTGCCCAGGACCAAGGCTGGGGAAGGTTTGTCTATGTCACTGGGAACCTAACATTTATTAATTTATGAAAATGAAAATGAGAGCCATAAGACATTGCAGAAATTAAGGTTTCCTAATGAGAAGGAGATAATTGATTGAAGATGAATTGGTCCTTACCTGATCCTACAGAGGGAGAGACTTCATAGATGACCTCTAGAGAATGAAGCACAGGATGAAGGCAAAAGTCAGTGACAATCTCTCAGGGTCACAAGGGTCCCACAGGGCAAGGTGACTTCCAGCCCCACCTATTCAACCCCTCAGTGAACTTGCCAGCCCCCCCCCCATGCGATGTTGCTGGAAGGGGAAAAAGGTACGGGCTGAATGGGTGTCCCCTATGCTGAGTCCCACCCCTCTGCTCAAAGTATAAAAATGCATTTATCATTCACACACAAGGAGATGGTTCTAAAATGCAGAACATGTCACTCATTTCTTTGAAACTTTGTATGGAGTGCCAGGTGTGCATTAAATTAAGTCCAGAGTCTGGATGTGGAATGAAGACATTGCTGGTCTTAAAGTTGTCATAGGACTCTGTGGTCCCTTCATTCTTCTTCTCTTCCTCCTCTCTACTTCCATGTCTGCATTGAGATCTCCCAAGACACAAACACTGTCAACCCCTCCAACATTTTCTCAAACCTTCACTTGTGCTCTGAACAGAGCTCAGGGCCAGCAAGGCCGCGGTGAGCAGGACCACCAGCATCTTGCAGGAGGCTCTGGAGATGCTGCCAGGTCTGCGCTGGGGAAGCAGGCTGCTCCCTTTATAGGGAGAAGGAACAGTGGTGCCTCTGCGCTCCATGCAGGGTGAACCTAGGACACCTTGCCACCCTGATTTTTCCCTGGGACCTTAGCCAAGCAGGATGGGGTGGGTCAGTTTGTCTAGTTGTCTTATCTATAGGGCACAACATGTGACTCAGACACCATTATTGAACCATAACTGTTTCCTGCCACCCCACATATTAAGTTTTTTAAAAATTCTTTTTCTACCTAAAATATTTATACAATGTATGCAATTAAACACTGAAACCTTTCATTCTGGTTTGGAATTTGAATCCCAAAATTAAGGTGGGAGAAAGTTTAATTTCTCCAGTGGCCTCTCCCGGCTCCCAGAGGGTCTCCTCCATGCTGACTGCTCACATGGGGCTTCCTCTGTGCACAGATTCCCTGGTATCTCCCTGTGTGTCCATATGTCCTGATATTATAAGGACATCAGTGAGACTAGAGTTGGGCCCATACTATCTACCTGGTTAATAGAACCAGCTCCTTACAGGTCCTGCCACCAAACTGAGGAATACATAGATGTGTTGAGCATGAGACCTCATCATAGAAGCTAGGAAAGTAGGCAGAACATGGGTCATAACAGCCCCAGTCTTGTCTTAGTTAAAAATAATTGTTTTTTTCTAATTGTTCAAAAATATAGACATCCCTTTTACTTGAAATTCCCTCCAGGCACTGCCCATTCATGACCCAAAATGGTTGTTTTAAAATTACATCCCAAATATGACCACTTTCAAAATGATATGACTTTGGTGCAGGCAACAATTCTCTTTCTCTTGGCCTATTAACATTCTACTAGCCTGCACTGACCAAGGCTGAGTTTAGTAGGAGGCATTTATTCAACACTGATTGTGTGTCATTTCATCTTCAGAACCATCCTACTATGCAGGTCTGGTTTTGAGTATCATCTCACTACTGCAGGTGAGCTGAGGGGTCCAGGCCTGGGCTGGTTCAAAGGCCTTGACTGTAGGAGGCAGCCAGGCTTTGGGCCTGGTTCCTGCTGTTGCTTTCTTGCTCTGTATTTCCTGAAATGTTGAGGGGGAATGAGGTCCAGAGAACATCCTAAAGTGCCTATCTCTAGAGACAGTTAAGAGAAATGTTCCTCAGAAATTGACAGGTGAATTGAGGGACAAAATACCTCTTCTGCACAAGTTAGTTGTTTTAAAATCATAAACACATTTACCTAGACATCTGATATTCTGATTCTCTTCCATTTCATGCAAAGATAATGTCACACAGATTAGCCTTTGCCTTTGAAACATGTTTCTTCGAATTAATAAAACTCAAGCTCTGGAGTCGCTCTTCAGTGAAGGCTCCATGCAAGGCACTATGTCGACTAAGGAGAAGAAACCAAAAGAAGGTTTAAAATCTTCATGCATAAGCACTGTTCCTATCTCTCCTCTCCCTTTCTCAAGCCTTGAACTTTTTCCCTTTCTATGCTTGCCACCCATGTCATGGTATCATAAGACCATCATGGACTTCAATGCTTCCTGCTCCACACACTGACTTCAGTAGTCTGAGGGATGTCTGGGATTTTGTTCCAAAGGAACCAAGGTTCTACCTAAAAGAGGAGCTTTGTAGATTATATGTTCTTGATGCTCAGATGAGAGCAAACTATATTTCCCCACTGTTCTCCATTTACTGGGGACTACAATGTGGTTAGTTGGAGGAATCGCAATATTGTGTTTTGGTCGAGGTGGCAGTCTTTGTTGAGATGGGGTTGGGTGTGTGACTTTCAGTTCTTGCCCTTCCACTAATTATCTTTGCAGAATGTCTCTTCCTTGCCGAATGATCCCATGGAAGGATCTGCGTGCTCTCACTATCCAGAGTGTAGAGGATGGTGATGCATAGACATTTTGTCCTTCCTTGATGAAGCCTTGGGTATTAGGAAATTTTTTATTTTGCCCAAAAGAGCAACAAGTGGCTTAATGACCCAGACCTAACTGGGGATTTCTTTTAGGCAAGCAGTATGTTCTAAACAGAAAGGATAGAGTTTTGTAAGATGGTAACAGCTGTGGGGCGGCCCTCCTCACTGCATGTGTGGGCAGCATCAGAGACAGACCTGCCAGCCCAAGTCCATGTTGAGCATCAGCAGGAGGAACAGGCTCTTGTCTCATGTGAACTTTCCCTGGAAAATCATACAGCTCCCATGTTGACTCTGGGCGCTTTATTTGTGTGGTCTATATCCATCCTGTCCCTGTTATGGTACAATTAGGCTAAAAACAGGACACTGGTATTACATGAAATGAAAAAAGGAATTCATAAAACTGAAAGCAAGAAACCTTAATTAATAAGAAGATAACATGAGAAGGTCTAAAACTTACTGGTAATAAAATAAAAATCTATAGCTATGGAAAATTGTGTGATATTGTAAATATGGTGTGTAAGCCATATTTGCATACATAAATACGTGTGTGTGTGTGTGTGTGTGTGTGTGTGTGTGTGTGTGTGTTTTAATGGGGATGAAACAGGGGCATTCTATCTCTGAGCAACCCCACTTAATCTATTTTATTTTTTATTTTGTAGTAGGGTCTGGCTAAGTGACTGCATGCTGGTCTTGACCTGCAATCCTCCTGTCTCATTGTCTCAGGTTCTAGTATTATAGGTATGCACCACCACACACCACATGTATTCATATCTTTAATGTGAAAGTAAATACCAAACATTTAAACAGTAACTTTATCAATATCTCAAAAGATACACACTATGGAAATATGTAAAAAAAAACACCAAAACTTTAAAATATAGTGAGGGAAGGATTCCAAGAATAGAGTTGTTTATTAGAGTATTATCTCTTTTTTTCTTTTGTTATTAAGAACATATGTCAAAATAGCTCTATATAGTCAAAACATAGTATTGTCCTCAAGGCAACCACAAACAAAAGTCTGTAATTGACAAACTGAGTAAGTTAGAAATCAGAATACACTAATAGAATAGTGTATATATATTAAAAATAGAAGGTTCTGAGAGGAGAATACTGGGTGTGGTGACACACAGGAGTAATCCCAGTACTTGGGAGCCTGAGACAGAAGGATTGCAGGTTTGAAGCCAGAGTGCAATAACTTAGTCAGGCCCTGTTACAATAAAACAACAAAAACAAAACCAAACAAATAACCTGAAAGAACTACAATTTAAAAAGTCTTAAAATGGCTTTAGTAAGTCCTTACCAAATGAAAATTACCTTGAATATAAATGCATTAAATTCTCCAACTAAAAGACATAAATTGGTGCAATGGATTAAAAAAATACTCATGTATATTTTGCTTACAATAAAGTCTAAGGACACACATAGCCTGAGAGTCAAGAAAGAGGTGGATCAAACTCTCAACATTTTTCAGTTCTCAAGTACGTCTTTAAACAGATGTACTAGCAGGACACCCAGTGAGGACCCCAAGAAGCAATCAGCACACAGGCGTGGGAACCAGGGTGACCCTCTGCTCACTGCTTCTCGTGCAACATTCACGGGTCATCACCAGTATCCATCCTCTTCCTGCTGCACGATGAGAATGAAATGTCAACACAGGAAGCCTTGGTGGACACTCCGACCACATCCGGCCATAGCACAGGTGGTCGGCGGAAAAGCTCTCAAATGTAAATTCCACACTTGTGTTTATTTCACACATCTTTTTGAGCATTTTTAATCTTGCCACATTCAATAGTCAGACAGGTTTGGAACCAGAAGTCTTTGCAGAAATGAACTGGGTCCAGTAAAGAAGCTAAAAGTAGGACAAGCTCCAAAGACAGGCAAAAATGGGTTCATTTCAATCCAGGGAGTCAAATTCTCTTGCATTGTCAAACCAGAACTTTTCCAGAGACATAGATAATCTAATGAGAAAGAATTTAAGACTCTTGGACCAATGACAGAAGCTTTAACCTAAAAAAATATTGCTCATTTTTAACCACAAGAAATAGTGCATAGATAGGGAAAAATAGGGAATCTAGAATGCTTATGGAAAAAATGGGATGTATTTGTTGTTGATATGCAGAGGTTTTATTTTGAGTGTGTGTGTGTGGTACTCTGGATTGAACCCAGGGAATTCTACCTCCAAGATACACCCCCCAGTCCTATTTTCTATTCTTTATTTTGAAACAAGGTCTTAGTAAGTTGTGGAGGCCTCACTAAGTAGCTGAGGCTGACCACAAATCTGTGATCCTCCTGCCTCAGCCTCCCAAGTGCTGGGATTACAAGTGTGCACCACCATGCCTGGCTAACATGCAGAGGTTTCTAAAAAAGTAAATGAAAAGTGTCAAATTGGTCTGCATCTGTAGATTTAGGCATGTTCAAATAAATGCTTCTCATATGTAATATTTTTCAAGCTACTGATGGTATTGCCCAAAGAATTGATGAGCATTCTATTTAATTGTAATAATGAAAAACAAGTGTTTATGTAAATTATTTTCTTTTAGAATTATAAAAATTGAAATTCTTTTCAAATTAATTTGATGAATAAATCTTCAGCAAATACGACTGGTTTGATTTTTTGATTTAATAGAAATCACTATTTCTCTGAACTAATCAGTTTTCAGGACAATACGGGCACAGATTCTTCCTGAGGTTTCACATCCCTACTGGATGATAAGATCACACAACTCTGTGTTCAGCATAAGAACAGTGGTGCAAAGGAAAATGCGGTTTCTGTTACTTCATGTGTATCTAACACAGAGGCTTCTGTTTTTTTAGGGTAATTGAGAAAAAGCAGTGTAGGAAGGATCCACTCTACCTTTCTAAATTCTGCTTAAAACTAGAATATTCGTATTTTATTGGGAAAACTCTAGACATGTATCACCCTAGAGGTTGACGCCAGTATAAAACATAATCAAACTTTTTCATTTTTCCTTTTTATTCCAAGGAGTACAAGAAATATCCAAGTAGAAGAAGTGCCCTAACATGCTTATTATCCCAGACTGGAAGTAAATGCCAAGGGAAAACTGTATAAGCAGCAACTCAATTCTCATGGATAATAATAAAAATAATAACCCATATCTTAAACTTCTGATTCTCACTCTGATGAAGATTCTCACTCTGATGAAGACTGTCAGGTGCACACTGTACACACAGTTCACAGGGAAATCACTGGAGATCGTGGCTGGCTTTGTCTAGTGTCAGGAAATTTTCATGAGTAATCCAAGCACAATAGTTAAGAACAAAGAAATATGTACCTATGGAGTAACCATGGAGTTTACATTTTACATACCAAGGCTGGTCACAAAGAAGTGGAGGTAAACAGAGGCACGAATTGAAGCCAGAGCAGCTGTGTGTAACCTCTAGAATAAGTCATAAGGCCCTTGCTATCTTTATGGCTTTATAATGCTCCATGGAGAGTCACTGTGATCTCAGGACTTTTGGTTGCTTCTATATATTATTAGGGCTAACGGGTTTAACTGCCTTTATGTATTCTTAAGGCTAAAGGCTTTAATTGCCTCTACATTCTTACTTGGGTTAATCATTAGGCTAAAGGGGTGGAGGGGGAATTTTGTAGTGTAACAGAATAAGCTGTGTTTCCCCCTGCCTGGGGTGCTGTGTGGCACCCAGACTCTGACTGGTTTTTATATTTTAATTAGAAGTTAATACTGGAGGAATTTTTCAATACCGGCACATTAACCCCTCTTTCTTTGACCTTGCTTACATCTGTCAAACAAAGGGGGATTGGACATTGAACATCAATTGAGCTACTTTCGTGCTGAGAGGGGACAGAGTGGGGTACCAGCCTTGAAGGTGGGAGCAAGTCCAGTTGTGCAGACATCCCAGGGGCTCCAGTAGATTCTCATCTGAGGCTCCATCTGTAACACCATCTGGAGTTCGATGGCTTCAAGTCTGTTGGAGACAAACTCAGCCCCATAATTTGATATATATGGGCCAAATATAAGTAGTACAGTGGCCACTAAGGTCTCAAAAGAGGTAGGCTTAATAGAACCTTATTGCAAATCTTTTAACTACTTTTTAAATAAAAGCATCTTTCTCATATATGCAATATTCCTTTCATAAGCTTAATCCTTTTACAAACATCTGCGACATGCAGAAACCTTCTGTGACTTGTCTCAACCCTTTGATTTTTATTCTAGTCCTTTTTTTCCCATTTGGGACAATCTTAGGATAAACCTTACTTCATGCAAAATGCTTTCATATTTCTGTAAAATTCCTTTCCTTTTTATCCTTCCTTAGCAAAGCTTTTTATTCCCATGTGCTTTTTTACTTCTCTCACTTGTTTTTACATACTAGTTGACCCAAAAAAATTCCATTTCATAAGATTGTTTTTTCTATATACCAACAACTTAGAAGCCCACTTAATAGACTCAAATGTTACTTTAGACCTTATGAAGCCAAGAGCATTTTAAAGTATTACACACATTTTACATTTATCCAATTTAAAAATTATATTATAGATTATCTCTGAACATTAAAACATCAGGTAATCATCATTAGTGTCTCACAACATAGTATAGTGACCCCACCATAAGTATCACCAAAGGATCCTCAGTCTTAACACAGGTGGTGGGAGCTTGGAGGGATGGCCCTGGGACCCATCACTGGGACCTATCACTGGAACTGGGGGCACTCAGATTTCCAGTGGCCCCCCTTACACTGTTGGCAAGGCTTTCCTACACTGAAAGCAAACCTGAGCCTTGCTCTTGTGGAATTGGTTTCTATATGCATGGCAGCCAGGATTATTCTGTGGCATTTCCCCTTCTTTTTTTCCTTTTCCAAGTCACTTTTAATACACCAAATTGCCAGTCTGCATTATTGGGTCCAAAGTGGATCTGTTTGGATCCAGCAGTTTTTGGAGTTTTTTTTCCCTCACATCAGGTGCAGACAGGGTTAAAATTTTATCTCTAAGGATTGCCTCACATTCTTTTGATTCCAGAGTCAAATTAGTGAATGTAATCATGGCTTTTTTAAGTGTCTCTTTTTGAAGGCCATTTTGGACTCATTTGGGCCTTGATGTATGGCTGTTAACTGCTAATAGTTGAGAGATTTTACGTTAGCCTTTTTTATTCCTTTTAGTATACAATATAAATAATAATTGTTGCCTACTGCTTGGACTCCCTGATAAACTTGTTCCGTTTCTGAGGATGTTAGAATTTGATCTAGGAGCAGTTGTACATTCCCTCAGTGAACTCGCCTGCCCTGTGTTGATGCTGGAAAGGGAGGAAGAGGTAAGGGTTATGGGGGTGGCCACCATGCTGAGGCCCACCCCTCTGCTCAAAACAGAAAGATGTGTTCATCATTCACACACAGGGAGATGGTTGTAAAAATGCAGAACATGCCACTCATTTCTTTGAAACATTGTATGGACTGCCAGTTGTGCATTCAATTAAGTCAACAGTCCAGGTGTGGAATGAGGACATCACTGACTTACACTTGTCATAGAACTCTGTGGCCCCTTCAATCATCTCCTCTCTCTCCCTCTATCTACTTCCATCTCTGTAGTGTGCTTTCCCAAGATGCAAGCACTGTCAATCCCTCCCACATTTTCTCATACCTTCACTTGCACTCTGAACAGAGCTCAGGGCCAGCAAGGCCACAATGAGCAGGACCACCAGCATCTTGCAGGAGGTTCTGGAATTGCTCCCAGGTCTGTGCTGGGGAAGCAGGCTGCTCCCTTTATAGGGAGAAGGAACAGTGGTGCCTTTGAGCTCCACACAGGGTGACCTCACATTTGACACGCTAAAGGAAGCCTTCCATCCCCCTTTGCTCTTTTTTCCTGTATGTTTCCTTGTTTTGTTTTTTATTTTGTTACTGCACTGTACTTGTATATTTGTAGTGTTTTTCCCTCTCCCCTTTTGCAAGCTTTTCCCCTCTTTCCTATCTCCTCCCTTCTCTTCTTCCCTTTTTTCTTTCTTTTGTGGGATTGAGCCTAGGACCCTAGTGAGTTCTGGGTAAATGTCCTGGGCCACATCTCTGACCCCCAGGCTAGAAGAGCCTCTTCCTAGCACCAAGCAGGGGCCAGTTCCTCCCTGCATCTCCTCCGTAATCTGCCTCCTTAGAAAAATAGGAGATGGAGTGGGTGGTGGGAACAGGCTTGAACAAGAGTTTCTAAACCACCTTCACATCTCTTCTAAGCAAGCCTCAAAACAAGAAAAAAAAATCAGCAAGGAAACATCCAAAGCCACAGGGAAAGCAGCTCTACTCCAACAAAGAAACTTTACTCATTCCCATTTAAGCAATTCTTAAGGTTTCTTTTTATTTTTTTCTAGTTTTCTATTCTCTTGTGTGTTGACATCCAAGAGATTGTCTGTGTTCTGTTTTGCCTGTCAGACTCCAAGTGAACTGGTATAACAATGCCTTGTATTAAATCCATTTCATATCACTACACTTAAATATTCTACATTGACTACTAAAACTCTCCTTTATTGTCATTATCTCACTCTATATTACCTAATCTCACTATATATGTCTTCACTATATATTACCTAACTACACTCAAATTCTTATTCTACTCTCTACTTTACCTTATTCTTGTATTCCTTACTCCAGCTTCTTCCTCCTCACTTACCCTTCACCAGTGAATACAACACAATTTTCCCTTGTATATACAGAGTGAAAGAGAGCTATAAAACATAAAAAGATATAAATTTAAGAAACCTGAAATCATGAGAAAGAAGAATGGCAAAGAAACAATGAGTCCCTACAATCCCACAACATCAGAATTGCAGAGATTGCCAGAAGGACAATTTAGAACTTTAATAGTAGAAATGATACAGGATTTCCAAAAAGAATTCATAGAGAGCCTGAAAGGAATGAAGGATCAAATAAACAAAAAATCTAATATCCTGAATAGGAATCAAAAAGGAGCTCTGAAGAAAGTGAAGGATACAATGATTAAAATGAAGGCATCAATACAAACCATCGACAGTAGACTAGACCACATGGAAAACAGAATCTCACTCTTAGAAGATGACCACTCCAAAAATGAACCCATAGTATATAATTTAGAAAATTCAATTTGACAGCCTGAGTTGGACATTGAAAAGATCTGAGCCAAGTTTAAACAAGCAAACCTAAGAATAATAGGTATAGAAGAGGGGATAGAAGTCAAAACCAAGGGAATAAAATCAGAAAATTACCAAACATTGAAAAAGAGGTTGACACACAGGTACAGGAAACATAGAACCCCCATTAGACAAGATCAGAGAAAAGGTTCACTATGCCACATGATAATCAAATTGACTAATGTAGAGGCCAAGGAGAGAATCTGAAAGGCAATGAGAGTGAAAGACTAACATACATTCAGAGGCAAACTAATAAAAATCACTCCAGAATTCTCAAACCAAGTCATGAAAGCCAGGAGGGCCTGGAGCAACATATTCCAAACTCTGAAAGAAAACAACTTGCAGCCAAGACTACTCTACACAGCAAAGATATATTTCAAATTTGATGGGGAAATAAAAACCTTCCACATCAAGCAGAAGCTGAAAGAATTTATGTCTTCCAAACCAGCACTAGAGAAAATACTCAGAGAAATAAATTACAAAGAAGAAATAATAAATAAATGCCAGAATGAGAGCAACAATGATTTCTATCAAATGAAAACTAAGCAAAGAAGAATAAACACTACCTCAAACAGAAGTTACAACTCAAAAAGTTTGGAATTAAAAAGCATCTATCAATAATCACACTGAATATCAATGGCCTCAATTTCCCAATCAAAAGACATAAGGTAGCAAAATGGATTAAAAATCATAATCTATCTATATGCCGTCTGTAAGAAATGCACCTTACAAGTAAAGATACTCACAGACTAAAGGTGAAGGGCTGGAGAAAGGTAATCCACACAAATGGAACTCGAAGACAAGTAGGAGTAGCAATTCTGATATCATACAAAATAGACTTCAAGCCTAAACTTATCAGAAGAGACAAAGCAGGTCATTTTTACTGGTAAGAGGAACAATCCAACAAAAGGATATAACAATAGTCAACATTTAAGCCCCAAACATAGGTGCACCCACGTTCATAAAACTCTTCATGACATTAAGTCACACATAGATCCCAATACAATAATATTGGGAGACTTCAACACCCCTCTCACACCACTAGATCGATCTTCTAGACAAAAGGTCAGTAAGATGCCTCCGACCTAAGGAACACCATAAAGCACATGGACCTAGTAGACACAAACAGAATATTCCACCCAACTACAACTGAATTCACATTCTTTTCAGCTGCTCAAGGAACCCTCTCCAAAATAGACCATATCCTGAGCCACAAATCAAGCACTAGCAAATTCAAAAAATGTGACATAACCCCCTGAATCTTTTCAGACCATAATGGAATGAAACTAGAAATCAACTACAAGAAGACCCAGAAAAAAATTATAAACACATTGAGACTGAAAACCACACTGCTGAATGAG
The DNA here is from genome assembly GCA_004027185.1 of Glis glis. Classification (NCBI taxonomy): domain Eukaryota; kingdom Metazoa; phylum Chordata; class Mammalia; order Rodentia; family Gliridae; genus Glis; species Glis glis. The sequence continues at coordinate 15,662 of PVJS01027887.1, forward strand.
GAATGGGTCAGAGAAGAAATAAGGGGAGAAATTCCTAGAAACAAATGAAAATAGAGACACAACATATCAAAATCTCTGGGACACCCTGAAGACAGTATTAAGAGGAAAATTCATAGCACTGAGTGCTCACATAAGAAGAACAGAAAATCACCAAATAAATAACCTAATGACAAAGCCCTTGCAAAACAGGAACAGCCTAACCCCAAAGCCAGTAGAAGACAGGAAGAATGGAAACCAAACTACCAGATTAATACATGCGTATCTATGTTTATAGCTGCACAATTCACAATCGCCAAACTATGGAACCAGCCAAGATGTCCATCAACAGATAAATGGATTGCAAAACTATGGGATATGTACACAATAGAATTTTATGTGGCCATCAAGAAGATCAAAATTGCATCATTTGCAAGGAAATGGATGAAATTAGAGAACATTATGCTTAGTGAGATTAGTCAGTCACTAATAGTGAAAGGTTGGATGCTCTCCCTAATATGCAGAAGCTAGGGAGAATAGGGCATAGGACAGACTCCAGACAAAGATGGAGAAAACATCAGATGAGTAAAGAACATGACCTAATTGAGAGAGATGGGAGGGGGGAAGACTGAAACACCTTAATGATTAGGATGTAGATACACAAATATATCAAAGTCAGCTACTATGCTGAGCAGGAGAAAGGTGGGAAGGGGAGGGAATGGGGTGGGAATTGGGGGAGGGCTAATTTTTTGATGTGTGCATGTATACTTCTATCACCCTGAAACTCATAAAGATGTATGATTACAATGCACCAATAAAAAATTTATAAATAAAAAAGTAAAATGTGATACAACCACAGACAGTTTGGAAACCTAGAGAATTATCAGAAATGACTTTGAAAAACTATACTCCAACAAAATGGAAAACTTAGAAGAAATTGACAAATTTCTAGAAACATACAACCTTCCTGAATTGAATCAAGAAGATATAGAAAATTTAAACCAACCAATAGCAACCAAAGAGATTGAAGTAGCAATAAGGAGCCTACCATCAAATTAAGCCCAAGTCCAAATGGTTTCCCAGGTGATTTTATAATACCTTTATAGAAGACTTAATCCCAATACTTCTTAATCTATTCCATGAAATAGAAACATACAGAACTCTCCCAAATACAATCAATAAAGACAACATCACATTCATATGAAAACCAAATAAAGACAGCTCAAGAAGAAAAAATAACTACAGGGCAATATCATTAATGAACTTAGACACAAAACTTCTAAACAAAATACTAGCAATGCGCATTCAAAACCACATCAAGAAAATTATATACACCATGACCAAATCGGGTTCATCCTAGGGATGCAAGACTGGTTCAACATATGAAAAAAACAGTCCATGTAATTCACCACATAAACAGAACCAAGGACAAAATTCACATGATCACTACAATAGATGTTGAAAAAGCATTCGTTAAAATCCAACACACATTCATGATAAAAAATACTGCAGAGAGTCGGAATAGAAGGAACATACCTCAACATCATAAAGGCAATATACAATACGCCCACTGCCCACATCATATTGAATGGGGAAAAACTATGAGATCCCCTTAAAACAGGGACAAGAGAAGGATGTCCACTATCACCACTCCTTTTCAATATAGCACTTGAGACTCTAGCCAGAGCAATACCACAAAAGAAGAAAATCAAAGGAGTGCAAATAGAAAAAGAAGAACTGAAACTATCTCTATTTGCAGATGACATGATATTATACTTAGAAGACCCAACAAACTCAACAAAAAGGCTTATATAACTGATCAACAAATTCCGCAAAGTGTCTGGATACAAAATAAATCTTAAAAAATCAGAACCTTCTCTATATGCCAACCATAAATCCACTGAAAAAATCCAGAAAACATTTCCACTCACAGTATCTCCCCAAACAGTAAAATAGGAATAAACCTAATCAAGGAGGTAAAAGACCTCTATAAGGAAAATTATAAAACATTAAAAAAATAAATTGAAGATCTTAGAAGATGGAAAGACCTCCCATGCTCTTGAATAGGCAGAATAAATATCATCAAAATGGCCATTCTTCAAAAAGTGATCTACAGATTTAATACAATACCCATTAAATTACCAAGGTCAATCTTCACAGAAATAGAAAAATCAGTCCTTAAATTCATGTGGAACAACAAAAAACCCAGAATAGCCAAAGTAGTTCTCAGAAACAAGAACCATGCAGGAAGCATCACAATACCTGACTTCAAACTATACTACAGAGGACTAATAATAAAAACAGCATGGTATTGGCACAAAAGCAGACACATAGACCAATGGAGCAGAATAGAAGACTCAGAAACAAACCCACAACACAGCCAATTGATTTTTGACAAAGGGGCCAAAAATATACACTGGAAGAAAGGATAGCCTCTTCAACAAATGGTGTTGGCAAAACTGGTTATCAATATGCAGAAAAATGCAAATAAACCCCACTTTCTCACTCTGCATAGAGTCAATTCAAGATGGATCAAAGACCTGGAAATTAGACCAGAAACCTTGCAGCTACTTGAAGAGGGCGTAGGACCAATACTTCAATACACAGGAATGGGTTAAAACTTCCTCAACAAGACCCAAAAGTCACAAGAAATTAAAATGAGGATCAATACATGGGGATGCATTTAACTAAAGAGCTTCTGTACAGCAAAGTTAACTATCAAGTATCTCAACAGAGAGCTGATGGAGTGGGAGAAGATTGTTTCCACCTACTCCTCTGATAGAGAACTGTTGAGGGCCGAGACCTGTCTTAGAGGCACACTGAGATTATCATATTAGACCAGCCCAGTTTGGATACATGGTATTTGGCTGGGTGGGATCTGTCCGCAAACAGACACATTCCAAGGGACCTGGTGTAATCTTCAAGGTGCTAATAATGGTCAATCCCTCCTTCCCCTAGGCTTGTCACATAATTGCTGATCCCTATTTGATTAATCCTTACTGAAACCTGAGATTATTGCTGATCTCTGTTTGATTAACTTTTACTGCGACTTGTGATAATTGCTGATTCCTGGGTTTGATTAACTTTCAAAATTCCTATAAAAATGAGGCCCTGGCTATAGAGCTCCAGGAGAATTTGCCATCTCTATCTCCTCCCTGACCCCCCAATTATTAAATGTAACTATTTTGCAAATTACTATATCAGACTTTGTGTTGTTTCGTGCGAGAAGACCATTGTTAGGAAGCTGCTTGGTGCAGCGACCGTCTGTGGCAGGAAACACAGACTGTTTTGTCAGAAAGATGCTTGGTGCAGCGACCTTCCGTGGCAGGAACCACGGAGTAGATCATCCGCGGGAGTTACCGCAATAGAGAACTATATCTAGAATATACAGAAAGCTCAAGAAACTCACCACCAAGAAAAACAAACAACCCAATCAAAAAATGGGCAAGTGAACCAATTAGACACTTCACAAAAGAAGATATACAAATGCCTAATAGAATGTATTAAAAATGTTCAACATCGTTAGTAATCAGAGAGATGCAAATCAAAACTATGATGAGATTTCACCTAACTCCAATTGGAATTTCAATCCTTAAAAACACAATCAGAAACAAATGCTGGCGAGGATGTGGAGAAGTAGGAACTCTAATACATTGTTGGTGGGATTGCAAATTAGTGCAACCACTTTAGAAAACAGGGTGGAGGATCCTCAGAAGATTGGGAATGAACCTACCTTATGACCCAGCAATATAACTTCTAGGTATCTACCCAAAGTAATAGAAATCAAATTACCACATTAATGCATATGTATGTATGTTTATAGCTGCACAATTCACAATTTTACGCAGCCATAAAGAAGAACAAAATTACATCATTTACAGGGAAATGGAGGGAACTGGAGAACATTATGCTAAGTGAGATTAGTCAGTCACAAAGAGTGAAAAGTCGGATGTTCTCCCTAATATGTGGAAGCTAGGGAGAATGGGATCAGGCCCTAACTAACCCTGATGTAAAATGGTTTACTGATGAAAGCAGCTTCATATATGAAGGCACTAAAATATAAGCCTTCAGGAGGTAATAGAGGCAAAGCCATTTCCTCCAAACACTTCAGCACAAAAGGCTAAAATAATTGCCCTCACCAGAGCTTTGTAATTGGGAAAAGACAAACAAATTAATGTATATACTGATTCGAAGTATGCATTCTTAGTTCTTCATGCTCATACTGCCATTTGGTAAAAAGGGACACTTAACAGAAAAAAATTCCTCCATCAAAAAAATTCCCCCATCCTAAAATTCTCTCTTCTGGAGGTGGTGTGGTTACCTGCCCGGGTATCAGCAATACTCACCAAAGGACATCTAAAAGATGGTTCCTCCATAACACAGGGAAATGCATTAGCAGATAAAAAATGCTAAATGAACAGCACTTCAGAGCATTTCAGAAACGGCTTTAATTCCTATTGCCCAGACTTAGGTGTAAACCCATCTTATACTGAAACTGAAAAGGAATGGGCAAGTCAGCGTGGATATAAACTAACTGAGAATGGCTGGTGGGCTAGGAAAAGAGACCATAAAGTCTTATTACCCCAGGCTGATCAATGGCAAATTATTAAAGGATTCCATGACTCGTGCCATCTGAGAAGAAGGGCACTGACCACTTTTGTTGGCCATGCCTTTAGAGGAAAAGGCCTGGAGACTACCATTCAAGAGGTCACAAGGGCTTGCCCTCTCTGCCTCCATAATCATCCAGCAGGGGGAGCCAGGCTACCACTGTTACTTAACACAGTGCAACAATGGGGCATATTCCCTGTGGAAGACTGGCAAATGGACTTTACCCAGATGTCCCCATGCCAAGGATATAAATATATCCTGGTTTTTGCTGACACATTTTCAGGGTGGATAGAAGAATATCCCACCCAAACTGAAAAGGCCCAAGAAGTTATTAAGGCATTATTAAGGGAAATTATGCCTAGATTTGGGCTCCCCAGGTCACTTTAAAGTGACAATGGACCTTTCTTTGTCTAAAAAGTAACACAGAAGTTCTCACCAGCTCTGGGTATAACGTACTATCTTCATAGCTCCTGGTACCCTCACTCATCAGAAAAGGTAAAAAGGACTAACTTACACATTAAAAACCACCTTGAAAAAACTATGCCAGGAGACCTCAGAGCCCTGGTTACACTTATTGCCCATTGTTCTATTAAGGATTAGAATTGCTCCTAAGACCTCTCTCCAACTGAGTCCTTATGAGATGCTTTATGGAAGGCCTTTTCTAACCTCAGATCCTGTCACTGACCCTAGAACACAGGAAATGATTAAATATGTGAGTAACTTGGAGCAAGTACAAAACACTTTATTAAAATATGGCAATAAGGTTCTTCCAGCTCCTAATAACTTGACCTATGTGGCAAAAGTACAACTAGGTGATTATGTCCTACTCAAAACCTGGAAAAAGATTCACCCTCAGATCAGCTTCTCCCAAAGTGGTGGGTCCTTCCAAGTTCTTCTTAGGACTCCCAAAGCTGTTAAACTACAGGGACACAATTCCTGGATTCATAGGATTCATATGTCCAGAATTAAACCTGTCCCTCTTGAGACTTTGCAGAATCAAGACTCTGATAAATCAAGTCAGAAATAAACCTCTGGATACTGATAAGACCTGTGAACACTATTCCTGTGAGTCTTTGGAAGACTTAAAAGTATTATTCAAAAGGATCAAAAAGGACTAAATCAAGACAAGTTTTTATTTTTGTGCTTTTCCTTATAACTACAGTATGTCTATCCATACTAAGAAATATCAACTTACTGGTCTCCTAATTTTTACACTATTCTTCCAGGAAAAAGCAAACCTTTTTCTAGACTGGGCACAACAATATGCCAAAGATAGTGATAACAGTGCCTAATATTTGTGGGCTAATATCCACTTCCAGTTCACCCAGACTACCTTGGTGGACGTCTCCCTTTCAAAAAAGTGATTGGTTAACATCTTGATAGGATAAAATTCTCATTTTCTTGGCCAGTATACTCTGTATTGGAATACCCTTCTGTTGTTTGATTTGCTGTTGCCAGACGCTAATATCTCACATGTTTATGCCTTCTTGTACAGAACATCAGAAGATGATAGTTCAACAGCCAACCAAGAACCCCGACCTCCCTATGTCTCCTTTAGATCAGTCAGGATGAGACTTCCAGTTACTGGATAGGCAGGGCCAATGGCCCCTTGTAAGCTGAAAAAAAGCTATAAAAGTCGGACCTTCACAAGATTAAGGGACCGAAGTCTCAGGGGGGGAATGATGAGGTAAAATAGAAGAGAAAAAATTTTAGGTAGAAAGGAGACAGATTACGAAGGGAAGGAAAATATAGTTTTAAAAATCAAAAATACTCCTTAGCTTGCCCTGTGAGGCTTGCCTGGGACATGCCCAAAGAGACAAGCCCCATATCTTTAAGAACACAATGGGCTAGCTTCACATCTGAAATTCCTGAGGCGATTAGCTTTGGAAGTAAAAGAACTTTATCATCCACCAGAACTCCAAAAGTTCACATCTGTTGTTAAAAAGCCTTACACCCCTCTGGCCATCCGACTTTTCATCTCTGCTGTCTCTGCTCCCAGAAGATCTGTCTGAGGGAATCCACATCTTTTGTCCATGAAGAAACTCCAAAAACAGGAAGCATTTTCTTTCTGAGTACCTCTAACCAACCCCCTCCCCATCTCCAGTGCCGATATACAAAAGAGACTGTAAGAGTCCAGGACTGCTGCTCTCACATCTCGAGGTAGCCCATGTTTTCCCTTGAATGTGTAACCCCCTTTCCTTGAATTAAACCTTTTCTTTTCTCTGACTGGCACATGTTGAAATTCTTCTTCATCACAGAGCCAAGGATCCCGGGGACCTTGAGGTGAGTTTCCCCTTTCTCCAGGCCAGGAAACTCTTTAGGACTCTCTACAGTCATCACATTGACCCCTGACACTACTGGTCTCTCTCCCCATTTATCTGAGGACCCTTTTGTGTCCCATCTTTTCTCTAGCATTCACATACAATAGAAGGCACAAAACCCTTGACTTTCTGGGACTGCATAATCTCAAATAGCTTAATATTCTCTAGTTCCATCTATTTTCCTGAAAATGACATATCTTTCCTTATGACTGAGTAAAATTCCACTGTGTATGTATACCACATTTTTTTACTCATTCATCTGTTGAAAAACACCTAGGTTCATTCCATAATTTACCTACTGCGACTTGTGTTATAAAAACCGTGGGTATGCATCTATCACTATAGTATTCAGACTTTAATTTTTTTGGAAAGATACTGAGAATTGGTATAACTGGGTCATATGATGGTTCCATCCCTACTCTGCCTTTTGAGCAATCTCCACACTGATCTACATAGTGGTCGTACTAATTTACAATTCAGCCAACAGTGTATAAGAGTTTCTATTTCCCCACATCCTTGCCAGCATTTATTATTTGTTTGTATTCTTGATTATTACCATTCTAAGGGGAGTTAGAATCTCAGGGTAGTTTTGATTTGTATTTCCCTGATTGTTAATGATGTTGAATATTTTTTAAATATTTGATGATTATTTGTATTTCTTCATCTTAAAAGTGTCTATTCAGCTCAATTGTCCATTTGATAACTGGATCATTTGTTTTTGAGATGTTAAGTTTTTTCAGTTCTTTATATAATCTAAAATTTAGCATCTGTCAGAGGAATAGCAGACAGAGATTTTCTCCCATTCTGTAGCTCTCCTTCAGAATCTTGATTGTTTCCTTTGCTGCACAGATATTTTTAATTTGACGTCATACTATTTGTTGATTGGGGTATTATTTACTGCTTTTGGAGTCTTACAGAGAAAGTCTCTACTAGAGTCTATGTGTTGGAGAGTTGGGTCTCTGCTTTCCTCTGATAATTGCAATGTTCAGGTCTAATTTCTATGTCTTGGATCCATCTTCAGTTGACTTTTGTGCAGAGTGAGAGATAAGAGTTTTTTCACTTTTTGCCATACTTTATTTGTTCCCCAAATTAAGTTCTAGATTTAGTGTTTTTGTGCTCAAATGAATTTTGAGAGATTCTGGAGGGGTCATGAGACATCACAGAAGTTATTCTCTCTTATGAAGAGAGATATTAAACTAATTAGTATTCCCTGGTTACCTTAGCACACACCTGACACCTCGGCTTCTTGAGAGCCTGAGTTCAAGTTCAGCCTGGACAAGAGACAGAGAGCCTCTGCTTGAAAACTAAATAAATGAAATTATTACAATTTTCCAAGATGTTAAATCGCATAGGAAATAAAAATGATGTCTAAACTTTAATGATTTATATAAATATATATGATTGATATTTGTCCAAGAATTATATGAAATTCTAAGTCCAAAGCCTCCTTTGTCCCAGTATACTATTATCAGTCATAATTCTATTGTGACAGCTTGATGAGAGTCCAGAGACTGCAAGAAAAGAAAGACCTCAACATCATGTCTGCAAGACTCCACATTCCCTGCCTTTAAAACCCCACCATGCTGCCTGTTTATGAAATTCACTCAGGATGGATAGAGAAGGCTGGTGAATGTAGGGAGGTAAGGATGAAGTAGGGAAGGAGAGAAGATTGGTTTTGAGGGAAATTAGCCTGAAAGCATGTTCATATACTAGGTAAACAGGATTCCTTAGTCTGTGCAACTTCCTCACTTTTTTTTCAGAATTCCTTCTTTCCCTGGAATAACAAGAATGTTTGTACATATTCTGAAATAATTTTAACAATTATATTTGCCATATAGAATCCAGGGAGCCTGGGAACAATGGAAGTCTTCACCTGGCAGCTGGCTTGTGGACAGAGGGGGAGGGAAGCTTTCTGGAAGCACCATGAGAAGGGGTCTTGGATGTTCTTACATTGTGTCCAGCCTCAAAGTGCAGACACTCCAAACCCCAAAAAGAGAGACAACAATCAGAAGGTGCATGCTGATTATTTTATTGGTGTAGAGAAGACACAGTTATGATTGCATTGTTCCAAGGGTGAAACTTCAGGAAGTTCGTCATTTTCTCATTCGCTGTCTGAAATAAATGAACAAGGAAGGTCATAGGGCAGATGTGGCATGCAGGAGGGTTCTCATCCCCGCTGGCATCACGGAGGTGCCCTAGGTGAGAGCCCACCTCCTCTCTCTTCCCCTCTCATTCCTCCTTTTCCTTCCTGATTTCTTTGTGCCCACTTTGCTTAGGTAATTTGTGCATAATGTTCTCTAAATGGTTGCTTAGAAGACGAGTAAGTAAAAGATTATTCCTAGACTGTTTATCTTTTGGTTTCAATGGAAAATGACCAAGGATATATTTACAGAGAGGGTCACTGCAATATTTATCTATAACAGGGAAGCAGAATGCAGCTTGAATGTCTTTACAGTGCTTGATTAAAGAAATTATGGCACAGTAACACAATGGAATGTTACTTAATTGCAAAATAATATATGGAAAAAAGAAGGAGGATGATGATGAGGGGGAATATGAGGAAAAGGAGCAGGAAGAAGAGAAGCAGGAAAAGGAAAAGGAAGAGGAAAAGCAGGAAGACACAAAAAGGAAATCAAGAAACTAAAAAAATGATACTTAGACATAGGGAAAGAAATTTAAATTTTAGAAATTGAGACAGAGAAAAAAGAAGAAAGGAAAGACAAAGTAAGTTAGCACAAAAGATAAAGGAAGGAAAGAAGATAAGATGAAGATCTATTTATCTATATGAGCTGATTTGAAAATTTTCTGAAATACACTTTCTCAAATGATCAATGACCTGCATGTAACTTAAGGTATAATTTAGAGTCAATTGGGAAATGGTATAGTTGCATAGACCCAGTGGTCGCTCTGTTTATTACCCTGACTGTCTGGATTCTGGAGCCACTATATGAGAGGAACATGGTGTCTCTGCATCCTGCCAACACTGTATGATAAGGAACCTGGAGATGAGCTGTGTTCCCCGGGGGGGCCAGTGGCAGCCCTTCAGATGGAAAAAAGTGGGGGGAAAGGAGAGTTGTGCAGTGCCAGGAAGTCCTGCTGGAAGTCAGCCTTGAAGTTGACTTGCTGGGTCCTGGCACAGAGCAGGCGATTCTTCCACTTGGCACGGAGCTTGTGATCTTTCCCTGACCTTCCCCAGTGTCGCAGTGTGTGAACACGGTTATTGTACCATGAAAGGAAAATATCACCTGGAAACTCACCGGACCCAGTCAAAACAGAGGCCTGGAAAGGCCGCCAGGGAAGCATGTGAGGAAGGGTGGGCTGAAGCAGGGGAAGACCGCAGCGGGCAGTGTAGG
>PVJS01027888.1:8795-26021 GCA_004027185.1 Glis glis
TTTATTTTGAAACCGTATCTCACGAAGTTGCGGAGGGCCTCACTAAGTAGAGAGAGAGACGGGGAGAGAGCGAGAGAGAGAGAGAGAGAGCGAGCTAAGGCTGGCCGCGAACCCGGATCCTCCGGTCTCTGCCTCCCAAAGTACTGGGATTACAAGCGTGCGCCACCACGCCCGGCTTAAAAATAATTTTTAAATAGTGTTTATAATTTTCTCTGTCGTAACTTTTTTGTTGTTGTTTATTTGTTTGGTGTTGGGGTTTGAACCCAGGGCCTCGCACACGCTGGCAGGTATTCTGCCACTGAGTTACACCTCAGCTTATAATTTTTTTTCCCAAAGGTCATGTGTTGCTTTGAGGAGGATGGGTCTGGAGCTTTATTCCCACATTAGAGGTAGGCAGAGTAGAGGCTTTCAGGACAGGGCTTTAAAATTTTTCTTTTTTGGAGACATGGTCTTGCTCTGTTGTTCAAGCTGGTCTCAAACTCCTAGACTCAAATGCTTCTCCTGCCTCAGCCTCCTGAGTGCTGGGATTGCAGGTGCACACCTATAATGATCCTCCTGCCTCAGCCTCCCGAGCTGGGATTACAGGTGCACACCACCACTCCTGGTTCTAAAAACCTTTCTTCATTCACCAACCTTGAGTGACATTGGTCAAGTTACTCCCAACTGTAACCCCAAATTTCTCCTTATCAAAGTGAGATAACAGCACCTTCCCTGTGAAGCTGCTGAGTTTAAGAGATAATCCAGGAATTGCATGGAGAACAATCTTGAGACAGAGCTGCTGCTTGGTGAATGCTGATGTCCTGCCTGCCCTAGCACTGGCTTTCAATAGCATAAACTTCATACTTTTATCTGCTTCTAAGGACTGATAACAAAGAAGAGTCAGAAGAGTAAAGTGCCTGAGCCAGCCCGTTAACTAACACTCCCCAAGTTACGTACGCAAGCCTGCGCTTCTGCTGGACTTTGTCGGGTTTCGCAGAAAGTATGGCTACTTCCAAGAAATTTTACAGTCGAGTAGGGAGGACTAATATACTAATATACAGGAAACAATTAGAGAAATCTATGTGACAGATGGTATATAATTAGGGTTAAGTGGTACGGTGCCAGGGGAGTTATGAGAAGAGAGGAATCCTGCTCTGTGAGTTTTCAGTTGACTTGGGTGGAATTAGAGAGAAGAGGTGGGAGAAGCCAAATATAATTAGCATTTCTGTTGGGGGCCGTAGGGCCCAGTATTGAACCCCATGGCAGTGGGTATTGTGCCTGAACTTAAATGTCTTAAAATCAGTGCTCTGGGATCAGTGATAGGTAGCTAGTAGATACCTAGACAACTAGTAGCTTTCTGACTACTAGTAGCTTTTTGTACCGTGGCTAAGAGCACTGACCTGGAGCCTGGGTTCGAATCTTGGACTCACCATGTAGGAGTTGTACAACCTTAGGCAGGTTATGTGGACCTTCTGTGCCTCAATTTCCCCAGCTCTCCAGTGGACTTAATAATAGAAGTTACCTTAAAGGGTTGTGTGAAAAATATGTAAGTTAACATTTGTAAGGCACCGAGTACCTGGCATAAGGTGTGTCAGTCAGCTTTCCATCACTGTGACAAAGCACCTTCGATAACTAACTTTCAGGAGGAGAATTTTGGCTTATGGCTTCAGAAGTTTCCATCCTAAGGCTTAAGGTGGTGGCAAGTAGGGGTGCATAACCGAGGGGACAGTTTACCTCAGGGCAGTCAGGAAGGAAAAGAGAGCCAGGAAGTGTCCAGGTCCTGATGTGCCCTTCAAGGGCACATCCCCAAGCTTCATTCCACTAAGTCATGCCTCTTAAAGGTTCTACCACCTCCCAATGGTGCCACAGGCTGGGGACCAAGCCTTTAACACATGGGCTTTTGGGGGACATTCTGAATACAAACTACAGCACAAGGTAAGCACAGTGCAGATGTTAGCTGTTGTTATGACCACTTGTTAATATTCTCCACCTTCCTCCTGTACCTCTCTGGAGGGGTGCTAGGCTTTATGCCCCCAGTTGGTTGGCCTTTTCCAGAAAGTCCTGCTTGGAGGCTGCACAGTCCTATAGTGTGGGCATTCTCAGCCCCTTGGTGGGCATGCAGCTGGTGCTCAGGTTGTAGCCTGAGGTCGACAGTGGAGCCTGGTGCAGTCTCCATCACTCCGAGTGCCTGTCAGAGCTCTGGGATGGAGTGGGTAGAAACATGTATTGAGTGTACAGAAAATAACTTTTATTTTGCTGTATTCCTGGTTCTGATTTGACTTTTTGGTAGAAGTATAGTAATTATAGGGATTCACATTTGTTTTGGGCTAACCACATGCCCCACATTTTCCAAGTCCTTGATGCTACGAGGTAGATATTCCCTTTTGGGAGACAGCAGAGTGAGGCCCAAGTAATTTGCCCAAGAAAGCAGGAGAAGGCCTGTTCTGAAGGAGGTTAGTGTTTGGGGCCTTTGCCGATTGGCAGAAGGGAGTAGGTGCTGTTGGTGAGGAGCCAGCGTGGTTACGTAAGGAGTTGTGCTGCACAGGTTAGCCCAGCTGGGTGTTCCCATGACCTTGGATGTTTATCAGCCTGGACCTGGTTCTCAAATTTCACCCTGTCTCAGAATCACCTGGGAGGCTGCTTATAACACCCAGCTCTGGGCCCCAGCGCCCAGAGTTTGTCAGGCAGGTCACTTGGGGCAGGTGGCAAGGAGTAGGTCACTTAATCAGGTCCCAGGTTGTTGCTGCTGCTGGTCTGGGGACATGCTTTGGGAGCCACTGCCCTGAGCGATAGCCAGGTCAGCCAGGAGCCAGCCGCTCCTTCTTCTAGTTACAGTCAGGTGGGATAAGTTCAGTTTGAGAAATTGGAAGTGCTTTCTATCTTGTGAAATAAAAACAACTCAAGGAGTCCTTTTAATCTAAGACGGGAGAGTGGCCTGTGAGCCAACGCACAGCACAAACTTGCTGTCCCTGCTGGCTGGTGTGTGAGATGCCGCTCAGGACCAGCCGGGAGAGAAGACCTAGACGATCAAGACTCATCAGCCTCAAGGCCCGTCTATTGCATCCCATCTTAGGAAGATGGCCCTATTTATTTTCATTTTGTTTTCCTCTGTCCCATTGGCTAAAGTGGGGGGGGAGACTTTGTCCACCAGTCATCCCAGTTAGAACATTTAGGGAAATTTAAAGTGTATTGCGATTCACTGCCTGACAGCGGAGTGGCAGAAGATAATCCTATTTGACTGGTTTAATTGAAGTGGAAAACTGCATTAGTAGGAAAGAAAGAGCTTGGTACCTCTCTCCTCTCGCTGCTGGGAGGTGAGATAGCTGCTCTGTGTACAAAACAGTACAGTGCTGACACACACTGAGTCCTCAGGAAGTACGGACTCACTGATTGTAGCAGGGCTGCTGTTCTGCAGCTCAGACTGTTTTCCCTATCTGAACAATGTTACATATAAAACTGGAATGAGGAGCTTTTAAAATTGAAAGGTTTGGTAGCAACTCTGCCTTTAGGGTTAACTCAGAGAAGAACAGTGTAGGTAAATTGTATTTGGGAAGAAACACTGATCCATATTTTTCCCTGGGCTAGTTGTCAGGGCTCTCCTGTGACCCCACCAGCCTGTGAAACTTGTTTGCATGGTGAAGGGATGTGGCAGGGCAGAGGAGGAGATGACCTGGGAGGCCTCAGAGGCCTGTGCAGGTGTGGGAGACACTCTTGAGTCTGGTCTTTTTTTTTTTTTTTGGTGCTGGGGATTGAACCAGGGGCATTCTACCTCTGAGCTACACCACCAGCCCTTTAAATTTTTTATTTTGAAACAGGGTTTTGCTAAGTTGCTGAGTGTCTTGCTAAATTTCTGAGACTGACCTCGAATCTGCGATTCTCCTGTCTCAGTCTCCCAAGTACTGGGATTATAGGCATGTGCCACTGTGCCTGACTGGGGTTTCCATTTTTAATGCGCTAACTCAGATGACAGAGTGGCCTCTAGGAAGATGGGTGCCATACACAGTTCGCCTGCAGCAAGGGGGAATCAGGGACAGGACTGTTCCTCAGAACCACCTAGGAAGTCATAAGACACAGTCTTTTAGTAGTTTCATTGTCTTTAAAAATGTGGCTCAATTGTATTTATTTCCTAAGAATGTAAAATCTGGAGATTACTTACTGACTTTCTATCTTTAGAGTAAGAAAGCTTTAAAAATATACTATTTATTAAAAACAAAGTTATTACTTTTTATTTATTTATTATTTTTGTGGTACTAGGGATTGAACCCAGGGACATTCTACCTCTGGGCTATACCCCCCCAACCCTTTTTATTTTTTATTTTGAAACAGAGTCTTGCTAGGTTGCTGAAAGTCTCACTAAGTTGCTGAGGCTGGTCTCGAACTTGCAGTCCTCCTGTCTCAGCTTCCCAAGTACTGGAATTACAGGCGTGTGCCCGGCTAAAAGCAAAGTTTTATTCCCTCTCAATTTTGGGCTAAGTGCTAAATTCTGCTTTCTTTCAGTAATCATTTTCTTTTCCTCCCTCCCTTGCTTTCGTCATACCCTTACAAATGACATGCAGGCTGAGGTACGTGTGCCCACCAAGTGACCTGGGGAAGGGTGGTCCTCCACTTCCAAATCTGACAACGCGGAGTTTGGATTAGTGAACTCGACATCTCATCCCCAGATGAGATGTCTTGTGTGGTTAGGGGACATACCTGAAAAATGTGGCTCATGGACTCTGCATTTTCAGTTGTTTATTATCCCTTTCGTTGAAAAGATGGCACAAGCCTGTAATCCCAGCCCAGCTACTCAGAAGGCCCAGGCAGTAGAATAGCAAGTTCCAGGGGAGCCTGGGCAATTTAGCGAGACCCTGTGTCAAAATCCAAAGGGCCAAGGCTGTTGCTCAGTGGTACCGCGCTTGCCTTAGCCTGCACCAGGCCCTGGAGGCGGGGGGGATCTTATTTCAGCACCACCTTCTCAGTCCTGGTCCAAACCACTTTATAGAAGTAGCACTGAGTGGTTGATTGTTCAGCTGATGTCTTTTGAAGGTTGTGATTGATGCGTCTCTGGGCAGGCTGTCTCCATTCAAGGAGCAAAATGTGGACGTTCAGTCTTTAGAAAGCTTCATGCAGGTACACTGTCTGAATCCACCAAGGTCAGGGGATGCGGCAACTACCCTCATGTTGGGGCGGTGGGGTGGGGGCTCCTCAGCTAAACCGGGCAGACGGACGATGCTGACACTGGGAACGGAGTTCCCAAGAGCCAGACTGAGTGCAGGTTGTAGATTGGAGAAGAGAGTTCCTGGGGGCAGTGTGGTGGGAACAGACCTCTAGAAAATGATCCCCTGAAGGCAGTGGGAGGGTCATCTGAGAGGCCAGTCACCACGTAGAACTGAGAAGTCTGGGGGAGGGTGGTAGCTTCAGTTTCCTCCTGTCACTGGCACTGGCCAACTAGTGGCTGAGGTCTGAAAAGGAGGTGTGGTGCGGATGTGCCTGAGGCCAAAAAATCGAGGACTGTATCATCCTGAGGAAATTGGGAGGGGCGAGGGAAGGGGTGGAGAAGGAGCGGGACTTGCCTGGCACACCAGGGAAGGCCATTGGATCTGGAGGGGGTTGTAAAAGAAACGCCCGTGAGAGAAGTGGACCCATGGCTGTCAGCCAAAGCCAGGCCGTCCCTGTCACCTGAGATGGAGGGAGGGCAGGTGAGGGCGCTGGGACAGCCTGGCTGCCTGGGCGCACCTGTGAGGTTGTAGTGAATTTTGCCACTTGCGAGGACGAGAGTCCTCTGGGTAGCGGGAGCTGGGAAGGCCAGCTTCTGACTCTGGACGCCAGCTGGGAGCTACAGAGAGAGCAGTGGCCGTGGGTTTAGAGCCTCCTGGGACACTGGCGTTTTCTCTCGTGAAGCGGGAGTACTAACTGGTGGTCACAAGCATTGCTGTATGGAGACCCTTGGTGCCACAGCTGCCAGGTGGCATTCCACGGTGTTCAGGTTGCCTGGGGAAGGGGCAGCGGAGCATGACACAGCAAGGGAGGGTGTGGGCATTCCCCTTCCTCATGGGGTGGCGTGTGGACCACTCCCCAGCCCAGAAGGGCGTGAGTGGGACTCGGAGCTATGGCACAGGCTCTGCCCCTCTGCCCAGCTTCCTGGCCATGTAGAGTCAGGATTTTCACCATGCACTGTCTTGTCCCTTCCCTGGGCTTCTTCCTGGTGGTGTCTCAGGGCCTGTCCCCCTTGTTCCCGGGGTTGTCAGTTCACTCTTTTGAATCTACAATCCCAGGCGCACAGAAGGACGGCTAGGATGTGTCCTTGCTCTTTGTGGGCGTCTGCGGATGGCCTCAGTCTCTAGCCTGAGCCTTCAGAGTCGCTGGGCTTTGGACCAGCCTGAGGATATGGGTGTGGACAAAGCAAAGTCTTAAGTCCACGGAGTTTTCTTGGTAACGGGGCCGACAGATAACCAAGTAAACAAATAGGGGGCATGTGAGGTGGTGAGGCGGCTGAGCCTCCCCGCTCCTGGGAACGCTCTGCCCCATTCAGGTCTGGAATTTGACATTTGCTTTTCTGCTGCCATCCGTTAGGGACACCTGAGTTACTCTGAAAGGTCTACAAAGTTACCAGCCGCTGGCCGGGCAGTGGTCCAAGTTTCCGTGGGGCCCTGGACGTGGCCAGCTCCCCTCCCTTTGATTTTAAAAACAGACAGGATTGTCAGACACTCGGAGTTTCTCAAGCCTCATTTTGGCTGTTTGCTTGAAGGGCCTATCCGGAACCAAGAAGTTCTTTTTTTTTAATATACTTTTATTGGTACATTGCAATCACACATCATTATGAGGTTCAGAGTGCTAGGGACATACATGCACCCAGCACTTGGCGCTCCCTTCCCACCCCCTCCCCTTCCCTGTAGATGATACTGAGCTTGGCACTGATAATTTTGTGTATGTACAGAGTGTTGATTGAAGTGTTTCCTTCAGCAAATCTACCCCCCCTTCCCTGGACCCCCTCTACCCCTCCACTGGAGTTTCTCTTCCTTTATCTGGAGTCCCTCTTACATTCCAATTTCTCCCTAGCTTCCCCATAAGAGAGAAAACATGACCCTTCACTTGTTGTGACTGGCCAATCCCAAGAGGTTCTTATTGGGTCCATGGTTGGGTTTCAAGAACCACTGACATGGAATGTGTCATTTCGGGCTTGCGTATTTAAGTGTGTCTTTTAGGGAAGAGCATCTTGAGCTCTCAGTCACCAGGAAAGGATCTGGAAGGTCCGTTTGTATGAAAGTGGGTAAAAATGTAAAACTGTGCCATTGAGAGTTTCTCGGAATGACTGGGAAGTGACTGCCTAAAAGGAGGGAGGTGACCCATGTGGGACTTGACATTTCCATGCTGTCCAGACGGAACAGGGTCAGATTTTCCTCTAAGGAAATGAGAGGAGGGAAATGAGAAAGCTGGCGTCACTGGAGACTTGCTAACTTGGTGGAAGGTGGGGAGGCGTGAGCCATGCCACATGTGGTGTAGCCCCCGCCAGCAGGAAGAGAGGGTTGAGCCCTGGGGAGAAGTGGAGGTCTCCATGGAGTGCATGCTACCTCTCAGATTGCTGTCTGATGGGTAGTGAAAACAGGTGTGGAGAGGACAGTTTGGGACTTCCCTTGTAGAAGTCAAAGGCACCTGTTCTAGGAGATTCTTCTACTTCAGAAGTCCACAGTGGCTTACTTAATGAGGAAAGCTCATGACTATGGCCCTCAAGACAAGGCTATGGAGGGTAGCTTGTATTTATTTATTTAATTTAATTTTTAAAAATTTTTGGTACTGGAGATTGAATCCAGGGGTATTCTATCTCCAAGCCACACCCCCAGCTCTTTTTGTTTTTTATTTTGTAGCATGGTCTTGTTATGTTGTTCAGGGTATTGCTAAATTGCTGAGGCTGGCATGGAACCTGTGATCCTCCTGTCTTAGCCTCCCAAGACAGGATTATAGGCATGCGCCTCTGTGCCCGGCTTATGCAGGGTAGGTTTTAAGAGAGATGGCATAGACACATACTCTTTGACCCTACCATTGTACCTTTAGAAATTAAATTTAAGAATTAGTCAAGAACATTATTTACCCCAGAGTTCTTTATCATAGTGAAATGTTGGAAGCCCAGATATCCAGCAGTAGGGGATTGGTTAAGCAAATCTATGTATTTCCACACAATAGCATACTAGACAACCCTTAAAAATACCACCAGGAAGAATAATTATGAAGGTGTTTTAGAAGCAATTGTTATGTGCAAAAAAGTATGCACTGCTTTTGTAAAAAAACCAAACTGTTGCCAGGCGTGGTGGCGCATGCTTGTAATCCCAGTACTTTGGGAGGCTGAGACCAGAGGATCCGGGTTCGCGGCCAGCCTCAGCTCTCTCGCTGTCTGTCTGTCTGTCTCTCTCTTTCTCTCTCTCTCTCTCTCTCTCTCTCTCTCTCTCTCTCCTCTTAGTGAGACCTTCTGCAACTTCGTGAGACCCGGTTTCAAAATAAAGTATAAAAAAAAAATAGGGCCGGGGGCGTAGCGTGGAGGTAGAACGCCCCTGGGTTCAATCCCCGGTACCGCAAAAAAAAAAAAAAAAAAAAAAACCAAACTGTTGAGAGGTCCTGGCTGGCTGCCTATATGGGCCAGGTACCCTGCCGCAGTGGTGACTCAGATGAATTAGGCAGGCATGGTTCCTGCCCTCATTGAGCTTCAGTCCACCAGGGAAAGAGTCAGGCCATGTTGACTGTGTCATACAAAAGCTTTGTAAATACCATAGGAGGACCACACAAAGAATGACACCTTGGCAGGCATTTCTATTCCCTGTGCATTTGTATCAGGTGTGTCTCTGTGTACCTGTTAGTAGCTCCATGCCTGTCCTGACATTGCTGACTTTCTGGAGAGCTTGGAGTGGCTAAGATGTCACGCTGTGCTGGTAGCTCAGTGCTCTCCTGTTTCATGTCTCTTTCCCCCAGCACGGTGTGAGGCTCTGTGAGTGTAAGGGTGTGGTGGCAGGGGCATGGATGGTTTAGGAGCCGGCACTGACACTGGAGTCTATGTGAGTGGCGCCCCCTGGAGCCTCAGTGTATAGCGGTGCTGACTGTTCAAAGCTGTGCAGCATTTGCCTTTTAACCTAAGTTTAAACTTTCCTTTTTCTTCTTTCTCCTCTTCTTCCCTCTTTATCCTCTTTCCCCTCCCCCACTCTTCCTCTTTCTCCTCCTTTTTTCTTTTCTTTTTGGTTTTGGGGATTGAACACTGGCATTCTACTTCCGAGCTATACCCCACCCCCTTTTTTAAAAGTTTTGAAACAGGGTGTCACTAAGTTGCTAAAGGTCTCACCAAGTTGCTGAGGCTGTCCTGTGGTCCTTCTGTCTAAGCCTTCCAACTACTGGGATTACAGATGTGTGCTACCATGCCCAGCGTCTCCTCCTACATTTACAGACCATATAGGTAAAAAGAATATCATTTATAACCCTATCACCTATGGATACCAGTTACCATTTTGATATGCACAAATTCCTCTGATCTTTTTCTATAAATATAGGATGAGCATTTCAATTAAATGCTGAAAGTGGAACACTAAAGGGGCTCACCATCTTGTCCAGGCTGGTCTTGGACTCCTAGACTCGAGTGATCCTCCTGTCTCAGTCTCCTGAGTGCTGGGGCTGCAGTTATGCACCCCCATACCTGGCTATGTTTTGTTTGTTTTTACATTAGTATTTTGGCAAGCTCTGTCAATATAATTTCACTATGTCTCCAACTTATTAAAATCTTGTCAAATAACTGACTTCTGCTTCTAAAGGTTTCCTTGGTAGCGATGATGCTATATATATATATTTTTTTGCGGAACTGGGGATTGAACCCAGGGGCATTCTACCTCTGAGCTACACCCCCAGCCCTATTTTATTTTTTATTTGGAAACAGGGTCTCGCTAAATTGCTGAGGCTGTCCTTGAACCTGCGATCCTCCTGACTCAGCCTCCCAAGTACTAGGATTATAAGCGTGCGGCACCACGCTGGGTGGTAATGATGCTATTTCATTTTAGTGTCCCTCGCCCCAGCTTTGTGCATTGCCTGAAAGAGAATATGTCTGGATAATCTTAGGAGCAGAAGTGAAATTGTTACCCATGCACATTTTTCCTTGACATTTTTTGCACGCACTTGCTGTTTCACACAACCAATTGAAAGAAAAATGCATCCTTCAGCTTTGGCTCTGGAAGTGTGATGGTGGAGCGATGGAATGGCTTTCAAGATAACAGAGCTGTTTCCTGAATCTCCATCTGCATCTCGGCTTTCACTGCCTGCACTAATTTCAGCATCTTCCCCTTGAGAAAGACAGGGAGTCTTTACAGAGGTAATATGTGAGGAGTGTCTGCCCTCTCAAGGCACGTCGTTCTCCACAATCCACGACTTTCCCTGCAGGCAGCCGTTGGTTGTTAAATAACATGCTCTTTGATATTGTTAAGAAGCGTGTTACCTCAGTGCTGTTATCTGCCAAGTACAGAGCTAGAGCTTGCTTTTACTCAAGCAGCCTTTTAAAATACATAGTAACCAGCCATCCCATCTTTGAACATCCAGTGTAAGGACATGAGGAAATCCCTCGGGTTGAGGTCCTGTTGTTTGCCATCGGCTGGAGAAGATGTTTATTCTAGGCTATGTCTGGAATGCCCAGTAACATTTGAAAACGAGTCTCTGGATCTTAGCAGTACATATGCATACGATGGGCCCCGTTCACATCACCAATGGCATGCTGATGCTGCAAACCTACGCGGCGATGTCATCACTGAGTGGATGCCAAGAGTGACATTGGAGGAAAACATTCTGCCGCTTGGCCTTCTAGACTTAAACTGGAGATCAGATTTTGGCCAAGTATTGAAACTGAAGGCAACTTCGGTAGATTCTTAAATATACTGTGCATAGGAGTATGTATTTTATATGTAGTTTAAACATATTTCTAAGAGTATTTCAAATATGTAATTTGCTTTAAAAATATAGATCTTTTATTTTTTGAAATTATAGTGCAATATATGTACATACAATTTTAACCATTTAAAGTGTCCAATTCAGTGGCATTAAGCACAGTTATACTGCTGTGCAACCATCAGCAGTATCCATCTTCACAACCTGTGTATCATCGTAAGCTGAAACTCTGAACCCTTTAAGCAGTAGTTCCCATCCTTCATTTCCCACAGCCCCTGGAATAGTCATAGCAACTGCTACTCCACTTTCTGTGCCTATAGATTTGACTACTCTGCTCTCGCGTAAGTGAATTATACAGTATTTGTCCTTTGTGTCTGATTTGTTTCACTTAGCTTGTCTTCAAGGTCAATACATATTGTAGCATGGTCAGAATTGCCTTCCTTTTTAATTTTCCATCGTATGTACCACATTTTGTTTACTTATCAACCCATGGATGGACACTTGGGTTGCTTGTACCTTTTGGCTATTGTAAATAATGCTGCCGTAAACATGGGTGTTTTGATAGGCTCTGTGTGTGTGTGTGTGTGTGTGTGTGTGTGTATGCGTGTGTGTTACTGGGGATTGAACCCAGGGGTAGGATACAATCCCTGTGTTACACCCCCAGCCCTTTTTATTTTTTTTTTTTGAAACAGGGTGTCAGTAGGTTGTTGAGAGTCTCACTAAGCTGTTGAGGCTGGCCTCGAATCTGTGATCCTCCTGTATCAGCCTCCCAAGGACTGGGATTTCAGGCATGTGCTACCACACTCAGCTTTTAATTTTTTTCCTAAAAACATTAATTTTTTTCTTGTAGATAAGATGCTTTTTAAAATGTGTGCCTTTTTGTGATCCATCAGTTTTACCCAGTTTGGCTAAGGAATTGCCTACCTCGCAGACATGGAAACACCCAACACTTTGAACAGTGTTTGGTAGTATTGCTCAGGTTAGAAGAGCCGTTTTACAATACTTC
This sequence comes from Glis glis, assembly GCA_004027185.1. Lineage (NCBI taxonomy): Eukaryota > Metazoa > Chordata > Mammalia > Rodentia > Gliridae > Glis > Glis glis. Next base: position 20,665 of record PVJS01027888.1, read on the forward strand.
AGGACGGTCTCACCAGCAAACTTGGCAGCAGCCTTGAGTGAGGCCGGTCAGGGTTCTTGGAAAACAGCCTGGTGTTTTCCTATCTCTTGCTCTGATAGCTCTTGCTGTCAGTACCTCAAGAGGGGAAATCTGGCAGTAGTGTTTGGTTCCTCGGTGCAGTCTCAGCTGGTTAAATTCTCATCAGAAGCCTTTCTGGCTGTGCAGCTAGGAATGTAAGCGGAGTGCTTATCTCTGAGCTGTCCGGCAGCGGCTGCTCTGGACTGTCTTCTGTTGAGGGATGATAATCAGCTTGGGACGGGGGCCAAGGTTCTGGGCCACAGGCTGTGCACACAGCACATACTCTTGATTTTCATTTGTATTTTTTCCCCAAATCTGTGTGGTGGGGAGGCCTGATGGAGAACGTAGGGCAGCAGATTTCCCCGTCTCCATGTGGGGGTCCGGTGGCTTTGTGGTGCCGTCTCCCTGCAGGGACATATTTGTAGGTGCTTTTTTGTGAAGATGTAAGAAATCCAGGTTAGCTTCCTGTTTTGTGGGAATAGAAGTGAAATGTTTTTTGTACATTCACAGCCTGATAAAAATCAAACATGATTAACCACAGTTTTAAACAATGCCAGTCAAGTCTGTTTGCTTATGCTACCCATGTTTTCCTTTCTTTGTGGTATTAGGGGTTGAACCCAGTGGTGCTCTACCACTGAGTTATACCCCCAGCCCTTTTTATTTTTATTTTGAGTCGGGATCTCCCTTAGATGCCAAGGCTGGCCTCATACTTGTGATCCTCCTGTGTCAGCCTCCTGAGTACTGGGATTATAGGCATGTGCCACTAGATTTTTTTTTTTTTTTTTTTGGTGCTGGGCTTGGAACCCAGTGCCTCATGTATGCTAAGCTTGCACTCAACTGATGAGCTACATCACCACCCCTGGGTCTGGGTCTTTTTATTGATGGGTATTTGTGTAGATTTGTAGAGCTGAATGACATCTCTGTGTCTCTTTCTTTTTGTGGATTTTTATAAGAGTCTGTTTGTTTGTTTTGGTATAGGGAGTGAACCCAGGGACATTCTACCTCTGACTTATATCACCAGCCCTTTTTATAATTTATTTAGAAACAGGGTCTTGCTAAGTTGCTAAGGGTCTCAGTAAGTTGCTGAGGCTGGCCTTGAACCTGAAATCCTCCTGTCTCAGCCTCCCAAGGACTGGGATTACAGGTGTGCACCACCACAGTGGGCCTAAAAAGTCTTAATTTAAACAGGTGACCTCTAGAGCAAAATAACATACATGCATAATAGAGTCACTTTTGCCAGTAAAAATATTTTATTTCAAAGAATAACCATAATATTGTCTGAAAAGATGTAATCAGAAAAATGCATTTCTGGGAAAAAAGATAACGGGGGACCTTTTGTACCATTAAAATTTTGAGTGTAGTGAACCAGCCTGGCACCACATCTGAGATCAAGGCAAACAGTTGCCTGTTGTAAGTTGCAGGCTGTTGTAGGTTATGCACTTGGTGGCTGGCTTGCTTTGCGTTTGGGGTGTGATTTCCGAGGTGTGGAATCGGCTGTGCGGTGGGACTCGGGCACGTCACGGCTGTGGGTCAGCCTGGGCCTTTGCGGTGGCTGTGTGCTTCCTGTGCTGGTACCAAGTGACCTCTGTTTTCATCGCTGGCTGTCTGAGGGAAAGTAGGCCTCACTCTCCAGCTGCCGATTAGCAGAGGAAGAGGAGCACGTGTGGGGAGCATTTCTGCTCACAGGGTCTCTCTTCGCTCGTTCCTGAGCCTCTTTGCATCTGAGCTCCCCTGGCCACTCCACTGAGATCGGCATCTACTCTTTCTCACCCTGCCGCACACACTGGCGCTTCATCCCTCTCCTCCTTGACCCTCATGGAACACCCTCCTTTCGTTTCCTGCTCCCCGCTTGGTCTCTGGAGCTCTCAGCATTTTCAGTTCTCTTGTCTTCCTAGTAGTTCCTTTTTGGGCGCCATCCCTGGCACCTCTGCTGAGCTGTACCTGTGACTGTGCCCCAGGCGTCAGCCCTCAGCCCTGGTGTGTGCAGGCTGCGGCTGGTGTGTGGTTTGTGGTCTACAGGCTCATGTGGGGAGATCAGGCCCCTTTCCTTTGGGTGGGCCATGGGGTTCCATTTGATAGAGGGCTCTGATTATGTGGTTTTGACTAAAAAATTTCCTTACTGTCTAGGAGGTGTGGTCCAAACAGTTTAGGCTCCTGAAACTTAAGACTGTGTAGGAGGAAGTGATGGAAAAAGTACAGAAGGTTTTTAAAAAATTTTTTTTTATTGCACCTAAGCAGCCGGGCACAGTGGCACGCACCTGTAATTCCAGTACTTGGGAGTCTGAGACAGGAGGAGGATCACAGGTTTGTGGCCAGTGTCAGCAACTTAGCAAGGCCCTCTGCAACTTATTAAGGCCCTGTTTCAAAAAAAAAAAAAAACTAAAATAGGGCTGGGGGTGGAGCTCAGAGGTAGAATGCCCCTGGGTTCAACCCCCAGTACCGCGCACGCGCACACATACACACACACACACACACACACACACACACACACACTCGCAGGTAGGCCTCTACTTTAGGAATAAACTCCAGGGGTCAGAAATATTGATATGTCGGTTAAATATGGCTTTTCTCATTTTTCTGATCTGTATTTCATTCCCAGAATAGTTAATGTAACTCCTACGGGAATAAACGCTAACATATATCTTAAGCTTTATGCTATTCTTAATTTTTGAAAATTAAGTAAATAATAAAAACTCATTTTGCTCACCCATGGTCTAGTTTGTCCTGCCCTCTGTCTACATGTAGAAGGTAAATTTCGTACTCTTTCACAGTAACAGATGTTCAACGATAAATGACATTGGAAAGTGACTTTAAGAAGTCATTTTTTTCTCTTACACATTTGTTGCTGATTGTGCCTTTAAGGTCCCTTCAAGTGTTTTGGCTATTCAATTAAAAAAATATATGGGTTGGGGATGTAGCTCAGTGGTAGAGCACTTGCCTAGTACGTTCAAGGCCCTGAGTTCAATTCTCAGCATTGCCAAGAAAAAAGAAAAGTTACTGTTTCTTTTATAACTGCAGTCTTATAAAGTTTTCTTTATCTGTCAACTTTTTTTTGGTATTTGTGTGGTACTGGAGGTTGAACCCAGGGGCACTTTACCTGTGAGCCATACCCCAGCCCTATTTTATTTTGAAACAGGGTCTTGCTGAGTTGCCGAGGGTCTCATGAAGTTGCTGAGGCTGATCTTGAACCTGCAGTCCGCCTGTCTCAGTTTCACCTCAGCTTCCGAAGTACTGGGATTACAGGCATGCCCTGCCACGCCCTGCTACCTGCCTTGAGTTAACATTTGGAGTTGCTGTTTCTCATCCTGTGTATCTCAAGATTGTGATTTCCCAGATTTTTGAGCAATCTACTAAACTGCCTGTTAAGGATTTCTTTCTTTATAAGACTCTCAATTGTGGAGCCAGAAGCATATGAGAAATGAGAGAGGGAGTATCAGACAGTGAGAGGAGCGCATCACAGTGCGTTAAAAGCTACAGCAATGCTCTGACTCACGTCCGAGCTGGACTTGGATGCCAGCCCTGCCAGTCCCCAGCAGGTTGAGCAAATGACTGGAGTTGTTTGAATGTTAATTTCTTCCTCTGTAAAATGGGGATAATAAGGCTCCGCTTACAGGTTCATTATGGAATCATAGCTGTAAATCCTCAGCACATCGGAGGTGTAAGCGTGGTGGTTATTATCAGGGCTTCCTCTCCCGAGACAAAACGTGTTAGGAAGTGGTTATGGTTTTCTGTTACTTTTCTTTGTCATTTACCATGCCAGAGGACATGGAGGTAGAAATGTGGACGGTCTAGACTGACTGAGGGCTTTCTCTTGTTCAGTTGAATTCAATTGTCTGAACTTCATTTCCATTTTCCCTCCTGATTACATTTTCAGCCATGGAACATGATGTTACAAACAAAATAGATTACAGTAAAATTTTCTCTATCCAGAACCCTTTGGAAATGAGTTAATCTGATGAGCCAGATTTTTCCTCCCAGAGGGTAGAGGCTTTACATTTATTTATTTTTCTCATTAAAATATTTTAAATGCTCAGAAAAATACGAATAATATAATGAATGCATATATACCCGATCCCCAGTTTTATCAAATGTTAACATTTTTTGTTTCTTTTTTTGTGGAATTGGGGATGGAACCGAGGGACGTTATACCTCTGAGCTATGCCCCTAGCTCTATTTTATTTTTCATTTTGAAATAGGGTCTCACTAAGTTGCTGAGGCTGGCCTCAAACCTGCGATCCTCCTGTCTCAGCCTTCTAGGTACTGGGATTACAGGCATGGTTACAGGCAGGTACTGGGTTCCATCCCCAGTACCACATACACACACACACACACACACACACACGTTAGTGTGTGTTAATCACCTTTTCACTGGATTGTAAGGTCAGAGACCTTGGCTGCTCCCTCCTACCAGGACAGTGCCTAGAGTGGCAGGCCGCACATGAACAGTGTGTCTTCTCCAGCTGCCTTCTCCCTTAGTCTCCAGATGTCACACTGACACAGACAGCTATTGAGCAGGGAGAAGTGTCGCGCTAGGTCTATCCAGAGATACAAATGTCCCTTCATCAGGACTGCCTTTAAAGAACTTTATGTGCCGTGACACAAGGTAGGGCTGATGAATTCAGAGACAACGCCTGTAGGAACCAGAATGTTCCCCCATGTTTGCAGAGCCCTGGAGTGGCTGGTTACCTGGAGTAGGCATCAGGATAAAAGTTAAGGAGCAGAGACGGCGCGGGGCTTTCCGGAGCTCAGCAGTGGGAACAGTGTTTGTAGAGAGTCAGACTAGGTAGTTGAGGGCTGCCTGAAGACTGACCAGAGGGGAGTATCAAGAGAAGAGTACAGCAGCCCAAGAACAGGACTATTGAGCCTTTACTATGTACCAAGGGTAACATCAGGCCCTAAGTCAAAGATGCAGAATAACATGCAAGATGAAAAGCTGACATTCTGGAAACAGACTGTGATATCCGTGATACAATGAGAAACGTGTATCTCATGTTTGGTCTCTGCTCCTGGTTCCTGGCACATAGGTCCTAAAGCCCTTGGAATCTCCAGTGGAATGAGTGGTTTTGTAAGCAAATGAGGTGAGTGGCAGCTGGGGTCCCTAGATAGTTTCAGGACTGGAGCTGGTCACCAGAAAGACCAAGGCAGGCGTACAGCATTGGGGATTTTCAGGTGAGGGGGCTGAAGGTTGACTTGATCCCCAATGGCCAGTGATGTAATCTGTCGTGCCTGTGCACTGATGCTTCTGTAAAAACCCCAAAGGACAGGGTTTGGAGAGCTTGATGGCTTCCATGTGGATGAGG
>PVJS01027889.1:0-25919 GCA_004027185.1 Glis glis
TTCCTTCCTTCTTTTTTTTTTTTGCAGTACCAGGGATTGAACCCAGGGGTGTTCTACCTCCGCGCTACACCCCCAGCCCTATTTTTTATACTTTATTTTTTTGAAACCAGGTCTCACAAAGTTGCGGAGGGCCTCACTAAGGAGAGAGAGAGAGAGAGAGAGAGAGAGAGAGCTGAGGCTGGCCACGAACCCGGATCCTCCAGTCTCTGCCTCCCTTCCTTCTTCCTTTCTTCCTTTCTTTTCTTTCTTTTTCTTTTCTTTTCTTTTCTTTCTTTCTTTCTTTCTTTCTTCTTTCTTTCTTTCTTTCTTTCTTTCTTTCTTTCTTTCTTTCTTTTTCTTTCTCTCTCTCTCTCTTTTTTTGGTACTGGGGATTGAACCCAGAGGCATTCTACCTCCAAGCTACACCGCAGCCTGATTTTTTTATTTCCTATTTGGAAACAGGGTCTCACTGGGTTGCTGAGAGCCTCGCTAAATTGCCAAGGCTAACTTTGAACCTACAACCTCCTGTCTTAGCTTCCCAAGTACTGGGATTACAAGCATGCCCCACCACGCCCGGCTCAGGGACCCCTTTCTATAGGAATGTTGACCGTGAGCTGGCATGAAGAACGAGTAGATACACGAGATTCTGAAAGGGCCCTGCCCACCTGACACTGGAAGTTAATTCTCGTCCTCTCCTTTAAGAAGTGGTCCGCCTGCATGCGAGGCAGAGGAAGAATGGTGAGGTGAATGGTGGCCGCGGGGCCGTCACCCTCGCTGCCGCACAGGATTGACCACACGTGCGCATGCAGTTCTTCTTCTACTAAGGTTTGAACCCAGGGATGTTCTACCTCCAAGCTACACCCCAGCCCTTTGTATTTTTTATTTTGAAATAGGGTCTTGCGAAGTTGCTGAGGGTCTTGCGAAGTTGCTGAGGCTGCCCTCAAATCCGTGATCCTCCTGTCTCAGCCTCCCACATACTGGGGTTACAGGCAAGCACACCATGCCTGGCAGCACATGCAAATCTTAATATCCAGGCCTGACGTTTGCCCCCGTGGCCCCACCATATAGTCTTCTGCTTTGAACCCATGCTGTTCCTAGCATTCTTCCCGCCGTCTGCTTTGGGACCCTCTGTGCCCTCCCTCAGATGCCCCTCCAGGCCACTGTTAGCACCCGGAGTGCGGAGTCCCCGTCCTACACATCTCCGTGTCCCCTCAGCCCACGGACAGCAAACCCTCCATATAGACTTACTGAGTTGTGTTAGGGACACAGTCTGGGCTCAGTGGCATCTCACTAGCTGCTGACAATATTAGAAGTGATTCCTTAAGCCGGGCGTGGTGGCGCACGCTTGTAATCCCAGTACTTCGGGAGGCAGAGACCAGAGGATCCGGGTTCGCGGCCAGCCTCAGCTCTCTCTCTCTCTCTCTCTCTCTCTCTCTCTCTACTTAGTGAGGCCCTCTGCAACTTCGTGAGACCCGGTTTCAAAATAAAGTATAAAAAAATAGGGCCGGGGGTGTAGCACAGAGGTAGAACACCCCTGGGTTCAACCCCCGGTACCGCAAAAAAAAAAAAAAGAAGTGATTCCTTACATTCATGCAGAACTTTCCAATTTATCAGTATTTTCAGGAACTTTCAGCCCAGAAAGCAAATACACAAGGGGCACCTCTCACACTGTGTTACTTCAGCCCGCTCCTACGTGGATGCTCTGCGCAGCTTGGCTTTGTCTTCTCTGGTCCCTCTTATCACCCATTCTGTTGTGTTGTACTTTATCCTACACAATCACCTTACATTCTTTCAGAACGGGGGAAAGAAGCAAATAAATAAAAACTCCATTTTACAGATAAAACGGAAGCCCACAGTAGAGCTGGCCCCAAGTCTCACCTGCCGCCTTTGTTTCTTTGTGCTCTGCCTGACCAGGGATGCAAGAGAGAAATGAGACCTTGGCCCTGGAGACTGGAGGGCAGACCAGCAAAAAAACGGCTAAAGTATGCCTTGAGCCCGGCATGGTGGTGCACATCTGTAATCCCAGTACTTGGGAGGCTGAGACAGAAGGATTACAGGCTCAAGACCAGTGTCAGCAACACAGCAAGTCCCTATTTCAAAATAAAAAGGTCTGGGGGTGTGGCTCAGAGGTAGGATGCCCCTGGGTTCTTTCCTCAGTACCAAAAACAAACAAAACTAACAACAATAAAAAGACAAAGTATGTCTTGGCTTGAATATAAGGGAAGTTAGGGGTCTGGTGGGCATCCATGGGTGCTGGGACCCCTCCTTCTGGAGATTTCCGTCAGGCAGGAGATGGAAGGGCAGGTGGGTTTGAGATGAGCCTGAATGAGAGGTTTCTGACATCGGCGTTGGCGCAGAAGGCCGCCTGCACTGGGCATCCCCCGGGGCCCGGCCCCCTGAGCTGCCTTCACAGGCGGGTCTCCTGGTCCCCCTGAGCCTCCTCCGCCTGCAGTCAGGGAGCAGAGAGAAGCCAGGCCTTAGGAAAGCTCTCCCCTTGCCGGCCTACATGTCCAAAGAGTATGGCTGCCTTTGTTTTTTTGTTTTGTTTTGTTTTTTCCTTAACATACTGCATGATTATGAAGGCAGCGGGGGGCATAAAGGCCTCCCCTCCCCTCCGTTCCATGAGTTAACTCTTTCCAAGACACTGGGGCTCCGTTCAGCCAATTACCTGCTAAATGACTCCCAGGTATCCCAAAAGATACGACCTCTCCCGTCCTCCAGGGCGGGCTGCGGACACGGAGGTGTGCATGTAACTCAGCAGCAGGCTGGAAATGCTGCAGGCCGTCCTGTGCCCCGCTAACATTCTGCCATCTTGTCGCTAACTTTCTCCCTTCCCTCTCCCTTTTTAGACCAGGATTAAAGATGGTTCCCATGTTTTCATCCTGCGTTCATGTAATCACTTGAGATGAAAGGAGGGGGAAGGAAAAAGAGAACAAAGGGAGAAGAAAGGACATTTTTCAACATAGTCCCTGGGAAATAACTAACACAGGCTCAAAACTGAACAAGATGTTTAGTAGGAGAACTGCACGATGCAAATGCACACACATACACACACACACACACACACACACACACACACACACAGAGCTAGATTAGAACTCTGGCACAGTTGGAGCACTGTTACTCAGAGCATACACTAATGAATGACACCGAAGGCTTATGGATTTGGAAGGTCTGAGTCGATGTCCCAGTTGAGGTATGGGACCCTTTGATAATGTCAAATGGTGTGCCCTCTGCATAGAGTAGAAATGCTTTTGCTGTCCTTTAATTTGGGGGGAAAAAGGAGTGTCACCAAACCACTATTAGGTAATGCTGTGAAACGAAGATCCCCGAGCCACCTTACCCCCACATACTTCACCGCATGCACAGGCCCCACTAACCGGGAAATATGGGTATTTGTTAGGAACAAAATTAGGGTGTTTAAACTTTTCAAGAATGTCATTGTACACCAGGCATGGTAGCACACGCCTATAATCCTAGTGTTTGGGAGGCGGAGACAAGAGGATTGCAGGTTCAAGGCCAGCCCCAGCAACTTAGCAAGGCCCAGTTTCTACAAAATTAATTTTTTTAGAAAAATAAAAAATAAAAAGGGCTGGGTGTGTATCTTGGAGGTAGAACACCCCTGGGTTCAACCCCCAGTACCAAAAAACAAAGCATGTCCCTGCACTTGGCTGGCAGGCCGTGTCCTGCAGGGGCCTCGGCTCTTCTGCTCTTTATAACAGCAGCTTTCATCTGCCTGCCAGGGGCGCGCACCGGTCCTCAGCATCAGCCGGTCCTCAGAAATGCATGCGAACCCCTGTTTATCCTGCTGGCTTATTTAGCAAAGCTTTTCTTCACAGAGATTTCAGACCCCATTTCAGGCCAACCTGATTATCCCAAATCCCTAATTAGTGTAATTAAAGCTTTAATGGATTGCAACCAGATATAAACCATGCAACCCCCTTAAAAGCCCACTGCCTGTGGAGTGTGCAGGCCGAGGGCTTCTTGCTGAGCACATGAAGGTTCTGGATACCTCTGCACCCGATACCCAGGCCGCCTCTGGCAACCAGGGAGCCTCTTCCATCAGACGCACATGTGCACACCACGCTGCCCGTCTCCAGCCCGAAAGTCTACTGAGGCCATGGGCATTTTCAGATGGGGCCACTTCTCAGTACTCCCACAGATGCTACCTACACGGAGACTTTCCTGCCTCCCATCACTCCACGCGGGGGACACAGACCAACACAATATCCGAACCAAAAGAAACTCCAAGCAGCCCAGGAGAGTCTTGTTAGACCCTGGGAGATGCTCCTATATTAGCCCTGCTGGAGACAGTAGCTCAGAGCTTTTCCAATAACCAAACCCCAAGGTCTACAGTTTAAATCCAGTTTTTTTTTTTTTTTTTTTGCAGTACCGGGGATTGAACCCAGGGGCATTCTACCTCTGAGCTACACCCCAACCCCTATTTTTATTCTTTATTTATCTATTTATTTATTTATTTATTTGCGGTACCAGGGATTGAACCCAGGGGCATTCTACCTCCGAGCGACACCTCCAACCCTATTTTTTATTCTGTATTTTGAAACAGGGTCTCACAAGTTGTAGAAGGCCTCACTAAGTAGCTGAGGCTGGCCGCGAACCCAGATCCTCCAATCTCAGCCTTCCAAGTACTGGGATTGCAAGCGTGCGCCACCACACCCGGCTTAAATCCAGTTTTCTTAGGTGTTCCCTACAATGTGCAAACTGACCCAGTCTTAAAATGGCCCGAGAGTATTCACATTGTCGAAGCTTCAGATGGAAATATGGAAGTTAATATATAAGGAAGAAGTAAAAATGAACTATGAGTATTAAAAAGATTTTTCAGTGTGTACTATTGTGCGTGCCTGATCACTACTGCCTCATTTAATCCTCCACAGCTTTCTAAGAAGCTATTACTAATCCCACTTACAGATGAGAAAACTGAGCCTCAGATACATTAGATGGTTTGCCCAAGGACTCACCGCTAATAAAATACCACAGGAAAGATACAAAAACACAAAAGATCTGTACTGTTCGATGAGTAGCCACTAGCCATATGAGGCTGTGAACACTTGAAATGTGGAGAGCGCGACTGAAGAACTGAAATTCTAAACTGAATTAAATAGCCACGTGTAGCTCGTGTCTCCCATACAGAATAGGCCAGAAACAGAAAATCTCCACCGCTGCAGAAAGCTCCTCTTGGATGGTGCTCTTTTAGCTGATGAGAGTTTAATTTGGCCACGCTGGTTTTGAAATGGGGTGGGACCTCCAAGGGTTTAAATGGGTCAGCCATATAAATTTGAGTCACATATCCAGAGGAGGGAATCAAACCGAGCAAGCAGAGAGAGGTGAAGGTGGAGAAGAGAAAGTTGGGGAAATGCTACATCTGTTCCTACTCCAAGAGGAGAAAGAGGGCCCCCAATACTAGGTAATAGACAGAGTTCTTGCACTTGCTTTTAGACTCACTATCTTATTTATTATTGTTGGTACTGGGTATTGAACCCAGAGGTGTCATGCCTTTGAGCTATATCCCAGCCCTATTTTATTTTTTATTTCAAGACAGGTTCTTGCTAAGTTGCTAAGGCTGGCATCAAACCTGCGATCCTCCTGTCTCAGCCTCCCATGTACTGGGATTACAGGTGTGTGCCAACACACCGGCTTCCTCTTAGGTGCCTAAACAAAACCTGCCTCTCCGACCTCCTCTTACACCAAGTCCTCTACCACCTCCTCTGCTTCCCTCTCCTTTCTCGTCCTAGTGTTTCACTGACACTCTGATGTCCCAGCCCCCAGTGCTAGGTCCCCAGAGAGTCGCTTGTTCTTAGTTTGACACTGAATGGCGTCCTCTGCCCTAGTCATAAGACAAGCAGAGCGCACCCAAGTATACGGTCATACATCACAGAAGTGCTTTTCTTTGGAAATGGAGACTTTCAATCCCAGACTTAGGTACCTATCTAAGCCCTTTCGTGGCCTATGCCCCCCCCAAAATGACCTCTTTTGTAGGAATTATCCAGTCATACGGCTTTTACATTTATAAGTAGTTTCTTGTTATTCCTGGGTGAGGGTCAGGGACATAGGACCAATGCTCACGGAAATGCCAAGACTCCCAATAGCCTCCTAACTCATACTGAGTATGACACTGGGCCAAGTGCTTTTTATACATTTACCTATGAGACCCGGCAGTAATGCCCACGAGGTGTTAGGATTACCTGTGTTTCATAACGAGGGACCCGAGTCTAGAAAAAGTAAATAATTTGCCTAAGTTCAAACACCTAGTAAATCGTATTAGGATTTTTTGCCTCCAAACGCTACATTTGCAATGACCAGGCCACGTTCCCAGCCCTGTACTGGAACTAAACTCCAAGACAACCTAAATCCATTTTTTTTCCTTCAGTTTTTAAACTTCTTCCAGTTTATGAGAAGAATTATGCATCATCTCATTAGCAGTTTACACTGGAGTCATTTAATCTACTTCCAGAAGAGGCAAAACAAGAAAACACAAAAGCTATTTGTAGTTTTACACCACAAGGCCTCATAAAATGCAGCTTCTTTGTTTAGTTCAGCGGTTTTTACATGGATGTCAAATTAGCAATGAAAACCATGTGTAAGAAACAGTCATAGTTCTTCGCAATTCAGGGAAGGTAGAAAGGGACAGAAAGCATGGCGACTTTCAAACCAGGGAGCCGCGGTGGCGTCTTCTAGAAGTGTTTGTTATTCTTGGCATTGACCATGAAAAAGACCATGGTTTACTTTATTCAAACTAAAGTAAACAAAAAATAATCGCTTCACTGGTAATTTATGCTGGCCTCTGGCTTACAAGAGTGGATGCTAGACCTTGAACCAGACCTTGCATTAAGGTAGATCGTTTGTATTATTCCATAGTTGTGAAGGAAATATTCAGTCTTTCTTGGGGAAGTACAAAGAAATAGTGTGTCTTCAAGGATGGGATTCTGTTTGTTGTTTGTTTGTTTAGGTACTAGAGGTTGAGCCCAGAGGCATTCTACCTCTGAGCTACACCCCCAGCCCTATTTTATTTTTTATTCTGAAACAAGGTCTTGATGAGTTGCTGAGGCTGGCCTCAAACCTGCCATCCATCCTCCCAAGTACTGGGATTACAAGTGTGCGCCACCACACCCAGCTCTCTTTGTTATTTCAGTTACGCAGTTTTAGTGCATGGATTTCATTTGAGTGCTAAAATTCAGGAAAAGATATTATTGCTTTGAAAGAAAAAAAAAAGTGCTTCCTAAGTACTGTGCACAGAATAGCTGCGCTGGTCTTTCAATGGTGCTGCTCACAAGATATGTGCGCTCGTCTGTCGCTGGGGCGTCCTGCGCACGCTGCCCTGCTGCGAGTCGGTCGCAGGACACTCCGCCCTTGGGCACCTTTCTCCCAGCCCTTGCAAAGGAGCACCTACTGGATTTGGGTACTCTGGTATCTGTCACCTTTCAGCCTGTTCAGCACATTTCATGCGATTCTGCCTAAATGTAATAGTTCCGTTCATTTGCTTAACAGCTCTTGAAACTGAATTCTTAGCAACATGATAGAGAACAAAGTCAGGTATTTTTAATACCTATGTGTCTGGAGAATAATTTATGAACACTGTGTTATTACACATGATGGATTATGATGTACATATGATGGAATTATTAAATAATAAAATGAAATTTTATATTATAGGTTCTCTGCATCAAAAACACTTTGAGTGATTTTCCCCATGTTTCTTCTATTATTTTAATCTTAGAGTAAAGAAAAGCAAGAAAAGTTCCTCAAGAATGGATTATTGTAGGGGCTGGCGATGTAACTCAGAGCATGCGCTTAGCAAGCTCAAGGCCCGGTTTGATCCCTAGCACTGCAAAAAAAGGATTATTTTTTTCTGCGATGATCCCCTTCCTATACCTTATGTTAAAATGGCTTTTTGTGGGGTTTGTTTTGGTTTGGTTTGGTTTGGTTTGGTTTGGGGTATTAGAGATTGAACCCAGGGGTATTCTACCTCTGAGCTACATTCCCAGCTCTGTTTTACTTTTTATTTTGAAACAGGGTCTCACTGAGTTGCTGAGGCTGGCCTCCAACCTGCAATACTCCTGTCTCAGCCTCCCAAGTACTGGGATTACAGGCATGTACCAAACCCAGCACTAAATAAATATTTAAAATTTTTTCAGAATATCCAAGCTACAATATATTATAAAGAACACAGAGTAACTGTAGCCACCTTTAAAATTAGGAAAGAAAAAATAAAGAAAGACTTTATTTAAGGAAGGACTTGCCTAGCATGCATGAAACCCTGGGTTTAATCCCCAGCACCACAAAAAGAAAAGAACAGAAAAGAAAATATGATTGTCAAGACACCAAATAAGAGTGTCTTCTAAATAAGGTATCTTTTATCTCATTTTTCATCCTTACCCCTACCCATCCCTTCTTTGTTCTCCTTTCTGTGTCTCTGAAAATAAAGTGAACATTTATAAGCAAAATTAACTACAAGGTATGATATAAAATTGACATGCCCTCACATGCAAATTAAATTGGAGCCAGGTATGGTGGTGTATGCCTGTAATCCCAACACTTGGGAGACTGAGACAACAGACAATAGGATCACAGGTTCGAGGCCAGTCTCAGAAACTTACCAAGACCTTGTTTCAAAACATAAAAAAATATAATAGTGCTGGGAGTGTAGCTCAGAGGTAGAATACCCCTGGGTTCAATCCTCAGTACCACACTTACAAAAAAAAAATTAGATTGGAACTCCTCAAGGACCATGAACTGTATCTTTCCACATGTGTCAGATATACACTCAGTAAAAAAAGTAAAGAGAGAAAAAGAAATGATGCCTGTCTTCACGTATCGAGTCTCTCAGCTTTGGTCTGGTGTGCAAGGAACTACCCAGACTATGCCCACAGTCGGTGTGAATGTCAGTTAAAAACCACACGCACACCATCTCTCACAAGTGCCAACTTGATCCGATCACATGGAGAGGCTTTTTCCTGGTGCTGCTTCTAGTTTTATTATTTTGCATTAAAATTTTAATAGCAGCATGTTAAAGGGGGCCTGAGTTTTGGTGATACTGCAAAAAGTTTTATGAAGCTTCAAAAAATCCACCCCATGGGCCTCAGGCCGTGAAGTCAGAAATAGCTCTAAGAGGAGAAGTAAAGTGTAGGATTATTCAAAACATTACTGTAACTTTCTGAAATCAGTTTTACTTGTCCCCCCTTTTTGTCTATCGAAAAGAAGAACCCTTACTAAGTTCCCCGCTCACCAGCAAAGGCCATTCTGTTAATGAAGGGCGCTGACAAATGGTTCCTCCGCTGGCTGCTTTTAAGGTCATGTTTTACTGGCCAGCTGTTTTAACTGAACACTCCTTCCACAGCTCTGTGGGTTCAGGTTGCTGCTGAAATGAGAAGACTGCCCGTGGGTTTATTAGCAGATGTGCATTCTCTTTTGTGTGTGTGTGTGGTACTGGGGATGGAACCCAGGGGCAATCTACCTCCGAGCTATACTCCCAGCCCTATTTTATTTTTTATTTGGAAACAGGGTCTTGCTAAGTTGCTGAGAGCCTCACTAAGTTGCTGAGGCTGGCTTTGAACCTACGCTCCTCCTGTCTCAGCCTCCCAAGTACTGGGATTACAAGCGTGCGCCACCACGCCCGGCTCAAGAAGATGTGCGTTCTGAAAGCCATTGTTACTTTGAGACCTAGAATCCCCGTGTCCTTGACATGGGGGCCACACATGATCGCGTGCTGAGATGTACCCACCATTTTTACGGCCTCTAGCCCGGTGTCCCGGGGGTTGTTTTGCTGACTCTCTGGCTCTCTGTCCATCCCTGTCCTGGATTGTGCGTAGGACTAGCCAGAGGAAGGAAAGCGCCACAACCTCCAGGCTGGACTCTCCACCGGAAGGTTAGATGATGTCCCCGTCATGTCAGAAATCTCATTGTCTGGACAGATGAGTTCCCAGATTTGAGAGAGCTTGGCATCGCACCGTCTCTCTGCCAGCTCCCTGCAGCTTTTCTCCAAGGCTTTCTGGGTTCCACAAATTTTTTTTTTTTACTGAAAAATGGCAATGCCCAAGGGGCCACTGAAGAGGCAGAATAAAAAGCCTTGAGCCGGGTGTGTGCATATTTGTAATCCTAGTACTTGGGAGACTGAGACAGGAGGATTGCAGATTGGAGGACAGTCCCAGCAAGTAGTGAGACTCATCAACCTAGTGAGACCCTGTTTCAAAATAAAAACAAAATAGGGCTGGGGGTGGAGCTCAGAGGTTGAATGCCCCTGGCTTCCATCCCCAGTACCACAAAAAAAAAGAATAAAAAGACTTGGAACTCAAGTGAGGCGCGGTCGGGCATGGGGCTTTCTGCAAAGGGTCTGGCAGCTGAGCGCGGCAGGGCCTCCTGTGACTCTGCGGCTCTCCCCACTGGAGACCAGTCCCTTGCGGGGTTGGAAGGCCTCCTTCCGTCAACGTCAACCTGTCAGCCACTGCAGGAGGCTCTCTGTGGCCTCCTGCCCTCTCCAGGAATCAAGGCAGGCAAATGAAGAGGCACACGGATGGCTTATAGACGGCCTCCCACACATTGCCTCCAATGGCAGGAACCATCTCTTTGAATTCTGGCTTCTTTAACTGCTTGCCTGACTGCCTGCCTGCCTGCCTGTTTGTTTGTTTGTTTGTTTGTTTGTTTGTTTGTTTGTTTGTTTTGCAGTACCAGGGAGCAGACCCAGGGACCCCCGCATGCTAGGCAAGTGCCCTATCACTCAGCCACACCCCCGGCCCTTTTTATTTTATTTTCAGTCAGGGACTCGCTAAGTTGTCCAGGCTAGCCTCCAACTTGTGATCCTCCTGGCTCAGCCTCCGGAACAGCTGGGATTCCACATGTGCACCGCTGTACCTGGCTGTGACTGCCTCTTGAATCTGCTCATGGTTACGACGGGAGTTCAATCCTGAGTTTGCTGTCTGAAGAACCAGTCAGGGGCTCCTGCTTTCAGAATCTGTAGAACTCGCCACGGCACTCCTCCTTCCAATACTTTGGCACAGAAGTAGCCAAATTGTTGATGTAGATGTCAGAGATAAAGATTTCAGAGTCAAGATTCCCAGTGTAGGTGTTGTTCACATCTGTTATGAGACAGGAACTGACACTTGTCAAACACAGAGTACCAGGGCTATAAGCATTAATTCATTTATTTCTCAAACCACCCTATGGGCTAGACCCAATTATTGTCACCATTTACAGGTGAGAAAACTGAGGTACAGAGCAGTTAGGCAACTTCCCAGAGTCAGACAGTTGGAGAGTATATAGATCAGTGATTAGAAGTTAGACAGTCTGCCTCAAAAGCCCACCTGCTTAACCCTTTCACTAATATTTTCAAACTCCAGGCCACAACCTGTGAGTGCATCAAGAAATCGGCTGGGCGTGGTAGCACAGGCCTGTAATCCCAGCTACTCCAGAGGCAGAGGCAGGAGGATCGCAAGTTTGAGGCCAGCCACTGAGCCACTGAAGGAGACTCTGTCTCAAAACATAAAGGGCTGGGGCTGTAGCTCAGTGGTAAAGTGCCCTTGGGTTCAATCCCTGATACAGAAAAAATCAAAATGGCCATTCTACCAAAAGCAATCTACGGATTCAATGCAATCCCTATTAAAAATACCAGTGTCATTCTTCACGGAGCTAGAAAAATCAGTCCTAAAATTTATATGGAAAAACAAAAGACCCAGACTAGTCAAAGAAATTCTCAGCAATAAGAACCATGCAGGAGGCATCACAATACCTGACTTCAAATTATACTACAGAGCTATAGTAATAAAATCAGCATGGTATTGGCACAAAAAAAAAAAAACAGACACATAGACCAATGGAACAGAATAGAAGATACAGAAACAAACCCACACACTTACAGCCAAATGATTTTTGACAAAAGTGCCAAAAACATACACTGGAGAAAAGACAGCCTTTTCAACAAATGGTGTTGGGAAAGCTGGTTATCCATTTGTAGAAAAATAGAATTAAACCCCAACCTCTCACCCTGCACAAGAGTCAACTCAAGATGGATCAAAGACCTGGAAATTAGACCAGAGATTTTGAAATTGCTTGAGGATGGCATAGGACCAACTCTCCCATATAGGCACAGATAGAAACTTCCTCAATAAGACACCCAAAGCCTAGGAAATTAAAACAAGAATTAATAAATGGGATGGCATTAAAAGACTTAAAACTAAAAAAACAAACATCCCAATCAAGAAATGGAAAATTGAACTAAATAGACACTTCACAAAAGAAGAACTACAAATAGCCAATAAATATATGAAAAAATGTTCGACATCACTAAAAATCAGGGAGATGCAAATCAAAACTACACTGTGATTCCATCTAACCCAATTAGAATGGCAATCATGAAGAATTCAAGCAACAATAAATGCTGGTGAGGATGTGGGTAAACAGGAACTCTTCTATACTGTTGGTGGGATTGCAAATTAGTACAGCTGCTATGGAGATCAGTGTGGAGATTCCTCAGAAAACTAGGAATGGATCCACTGTATGATCCAGATATACCATTCTGGATATCTCTCAAATGGGACTGAAATCAGAGCATTATAGTTACATGCATATCCATTTTTATAGCAGCACAATTCACAATAGCCAAATTATGGAACCAACCCAGGTGTCCATCAACAGATGAATAGATGAATGGATTACAAAATTATGGGATATACACACAACGGAATTCTACTCAGCAATAAAGAAGAATAAAGCTAGGTCATTTGCAGAAAAATGGATGGACCTGGAGAACATTATGTTAAGTGAGATTAGTCGGTCACAGAAAGAGAAGGGCCATGTGTTTTCTCTCATACGTGGAAGCTGGGGAGTAATCAGAATCCAGGAGGGACTTTAGATAATGGAGGAGAAACTCCAGTGGAGCGAGGGAGGGGTTCTAGGGAAGGTGGGGGTGGGAGAATTAATGAAGGAAAAACTTCTCTTGACATTATGTACATATGTGAAATTATCAACACTAACCTCAATATCATGTATGGTGAAGGGGAGGGAGTGGGAAAGGGGTTGGGGGAAGCTCACCAAGTATTGTGTGCATGTATGTCCCTATCACTGTGAACTACATTATAATGTGAGACTACAATGCACCAATAAACGTATATTTTTAAAAACTAATGTATCACACTCTGGTTTCTCTCCAGATCATATAAATCTTTCGCCTTTTAAAAACTAATGTATCTTCAAAAATAGAGGTAATAGTGCATATATATATATTAGTGATGATCAGCATATTTTATTGAAATGAAATAGAATTGAGAAAAATCAGAGTATATCACATGTAACAAAGATAGTTTTCTGAAATTTTTGTTTCAGATAGTTACAAAAAATTTATCCTTAAGTCATGATATGTTTCATAGTAAATGCTTTTCAAACTTCATGAAGGTAATATAATGCATACTTTATTGCATAATATTCCCAGCAAAGTCTGAGGCAACTTCACGATCAAGCACATTAATATTTATGCAGCAAGGCACATGAATATTTATGCAAGATATGATAAAGTATGTAAATAGCCTTTCAGCAGTTCAGGTCAGGCTTTGTCTTCCAATGAGTTTTGGTACCAAACTTATTTAAAAATTTTCAGTTTTCAGAGCTTTGGAGATGTCAAAATGTAGGTTGTGAACCTAGTTATACATGTGTGTATAGCAAGCCCCGATAGGAGAGATGCTTTCTTTTATTTCTAGTGCCAGGGATTGAACCAGGCTATGCTAGGTAAGCACTCTACCACCGAGCCTCCTCTCCAGCACCCAAGCTACATTTCTGATTATGAGTTGAGGTCAAAACAAAGTTCAAAGGTCTTTATGCTGTGTGTGTGTGTGTGTGTGTGTGTGTGTGTGTGTGTGTGTTTACTGGAATTGAACCCAGGGGCGCTCTACTACTGAGGTACACCCCCAGCCCTCTTTTAATTTTTTCTTTTGTGACAGGTTCTCACTAAGTTGCTGAGTCTGGCCTCCAACCTGCAATCCTCCTGTCTCAGCCTCCCAAGTACTAGGATTTTTGGCGTGTGCCACCATGCCCAGGTCTACACTGTGCTGTTGTTGGAATCATTCACTGATTGAGCTGAGAAGGACCATTGCAGCCAAATAGTCCATCTACCTCTAAAACCCAAACTCTTCAATTTTAGCAAGTAGAAAAAATGCAGGGCCTGGAAAGAGCACTGTGACTTCCAGGGCCACCCATCTTTGTCTCAGAACAAGCCCTCTGTCAGCACACAGCTCAGACCTCTGGAGCGCACGCCCTCTGCAGAGCCCCACGGTAACAACCGCACCACACATCCCACACACCCCGGAGCCGGGGGCCTTTCCCAGTTCTGCAAGTGAGACCAAGGTTTCCCACGGCTGCTTCCGATCCTGCATCCTCCAGCGCTGCGGGAAGCCAAGTGGCTGTCCCAGCAGAACACAGGACTCAGGTGTTTGAGCCACAGAGTTTGGTGGCCCTGGAGTGTCTGCCTGGTTTCCAGCAAATACTGTAAATTCCCTGAGTTTGTGGTTGAAACTGGTCTCCCTGGACCAGCGGCTGACGTGACTCTCCGCCTCCCGCCCTGTTACCTTCGTGTTTCCACGTTTAACATGTCAGACTGAATGAACAGTGTGGTCTAAAGATTTAAAAGATTTATAATGGAGTCTTGAAAATTTACTTAAGGAATATGTACTTCCCCTCGCAATAACAAATATTACTACAAATGACCATATTAAATTAAAGTCACTTAGGCATTTATGATTTGTAGCAAAGTTAAAATTAATCTTACGGCAGTTTCAATTTCAGAATGAAAACATTGCTTCGCCTGACCGCAGATTTCCCGGCTGTTCGTCAACAGTGAATGAAGTCTCCAGTGAGGATTTTTTTTTCTTTAAGAAACATTCAATTTTCCCTATGAGTAGAAAAATAATGTTACAAGGAAAAACTCTAAAAAGTCAACCATAATTGTATCTGGGTAATATTTCTCTTAGGAAAAATAAATTTCTTTCACTCAGCAAACTTCAAAAGTTCTGGTAGTATCTTTTTCATAAGCTAGATAGTGGGTACATGGATTGCTACTTCATTATGATTTTTTAAACTACACATGTAAATGCATATATTCATTTGCATATACCTATTCCATAGTGTGTGTGTGTGTGTGTGTGTGTGTGTGTGTGTGTGTGTGTGTGTTACTGGGGATTGAACCCAAGGGTTCTGAGCTATACCCTTAGCTCTATTTTTTATTATTTTATTTTGAAGCAGGGTTTCACTAAGTTTCAGAGGGCCTCGCTAAGTTTCACAGAGGCTGGCTGTGAACCTACAATCCTACTGTCTCAGCTGCTTAAGTACTGGGATTACAAGAGTGCGCCGCCACCCCACCCAGCTTCCATAATATTTTTAAAGGTTTTAAAACACGAGTCAGAAATCCATAAAATTTTTTCTGGAAGTGTTCTTTAATGAGATGTGTTACTTTTTATACTTCTAAAATGGAAAAAAATAAAGCCACTCTTACCTATTCTTCATTATTCTCCTGATTAGCTCCTTTGGTGAGTAGGCACAGGGCCTGATTCAAATGTTGTTTTGTTTTGGTTTTCCCACATTAAAAAAAAAAAAAAGGAAAATAGGTGTAGTGGCACACACCTGTAATCCCAGTACTTGGGAGGCTAAGACAAGAGGATCACAGGTTCCCAGACAACTTAGTGAGACTCAACAACCTAGAGAGATCCTGTTTAAAAACAAAAAGTAAAAAGGTCTGGGGTGTAGCTTGGAGGTAGAACACCCCTGGATCCAATCCTCACTAACACACACATACACACAAAGAAAAAAAAACCTACAAAGGATTTAACAACTGACTTGTGGGGAGAAAAAAATCCCAATTTATAATACTTGCCAATTTCCATGGTATAATCACCCCCACCATGTCCAGTTTGGAGCTACCGGCTTGCCATCTCTGAACACAGAGCACTGGCGTACAATTACATAGTCATTCTACCCAACAGATTATATATATATATATATATATATATATATATATATATTATTTTTTGCAGTACTGGGGATTGAACCCAGGGGTATTCTACCTCCAAGCTACATCCCCAGCCCTATTTTATTTTTTTTTTATTTTGAAACAGGGTCTCACTAAGTTGCAGAGGGCTTCACTAAGTAGCTGAGGCTGGCCGCAAACCTGCGATCCTCCTGTCTCAGCCTCCCAAGTACTGGGATTACAAGCGTGTGCCACCACGCCTGGCTTCAATACATAAAATATTAACGTGACTAATCTCAAGAACATAGGTTATAGCAGAATAATTAAGTGATGAGTTTTTGTTTGTTCATTTGTTTGTTTGTTTGTTTGTTTGTTTTTGGTGTGGTACTGGGAATTGAGCCCAGAAGCATTCAAGCTACACCCCCAACCCGATTTTATTTCTTATTTGGAAGCCAGGTCTTGTTAGGTTGATGAGAGTCTCATTACTTGCTTAGGCTGTCCTCGAACCTGCAATCCCCTGTCTCAGCCTCCCAAGTACTGGGATTACAGGCATGCGCCACCACGCCCAGCAAGCGATGAGTTTTGAGTTAGATATATTTATTTTAATGTGGTTGATTTAATTATAAGATTACAAAATTGTGTGTGTGTGTGTGTGTGTGTGTGTGTGTGTGTGCACGTGTGTGTATATGTCAGGGGAGCACTGGGGATTGAACCCTAGAGGGTTCTACCACTGATCTATGCCCCCAGATTTTTATTTTTTATTTTGAGACAGGGTCTCTCTAAATTACCTCGAACCTACCATCCTCTTGTTGCAGCCTTCCAAGGACTAGGATTGCAAGTGTGTGCCACCGCGCCTGGCTCATAATTTAATTTTTCATAATGGCTGTGTTTTACCGCTGGCTTACAAAATTGCTGAAGATTAAGTTGTTGGCTCTCCCAAGCCTGGAGGAGCCAGCTCTACGCTGCTGCCATCAGGTAGCAGAGCAAAGCAGAGAGAATCCAGGGAGATGGGTATGACCACCTGCCATTCCCCAGAATGAAGCCTCCTGGGGCCACAACAGAAGCACCTACCCAGCAGCACTTGGCTAAGGTTTGAGGATGAGCTTCCTGCGTTCCCTACCTCACACCGACCACTTACTGCACGTACCGTCTGGAGCTGGTCCCCCAGTACTTCCCCAGGGCCTCAGATCCCTGCTCCTCAAATGCTTTCAACTTTGAAAGTCATCACATGACTCTGAAGCACGGGGTTCTCTTAGGGTTGTTGGATTCAGAGCCCCGATGCTTGGCTGGGCTCTGATGCCAGCTCTGTCACTTGCCATCCACAGGACCTTGAACAAGTCACCCACCTCCACAGTTACTGTGAAAAATGAGATCAAACTGGGCAATTGGATTTAACCACGATTTCTTCCTGCTCTAACACCCCATGCCGGCTGTAATTACCAAGGGTCTCTGGAAAGATCACCCATCCTGTCAAAACCCACGGAGCTGAGTGACAGACCTTCCACCCTCGACTCCCCTTTGGCCGAGAGAATGTAGGGAGAACTTTCCAGCCCTGGCGGTGGGAGGGTCCGGCTGTGCCCCTGCAGGATGTGTGGGGCGCCGCTGTCTTGGTGATGGGACTGGTTCTGTCTGGTTTTCTGGACAGAGCCAGGTGACTGAGTCCTCGGTTCTTGGCTCAAATCCCAGCCTTTTCCCCACTGCAGCGGGTTCTCTAGAAACTTGTCTCCCCAGAGGATTCCTCGCCATCGGGATCTGCCCACCTTTGACGAATAGCTGTGTTGATGGAACAATTCTTGAAAACTTTAGTCGGTCTCACGGTTAAGAAGGGGAAGCAGAGGAGGAAGATGGGGGGAGACAGGAGCTTGTTTTAACCAGCGCTCCTGCAGCATTGGTGTGTGTGTGTGTGCGTGTGTGTGTGCATGTGTGTGTGTGTGTGTGTGTGTGTGTGTGTTGTCACTTGAAATAAATTGTGCAGCTGTGTGTATGGCAAGGTTCCTGTGATGTCCAAGTTCACAGCCACCAATCCACGAGGGAGGGAGGGAGGCAGGGTAGGCGGAGGAGCGCGGGCTTGGCGGCTGCGTTTGGCAAGCACATTCACTTTTAATGCTTTTAACATGGGTGCCTCGCTCTCTCATGCTGGAAATTGAATTCAAAGATAGACTGTCAGCTGTAGCTGGCCCAACCCGTGTGGGGGCGAAGGTGGTGGTGGTGGTGGGGTGTTTGGAGTGTTAGATTGCTGATAGTTGTTTTATCTATCTGAGCTGCATTTATATTAAAATAAGAAGCATGAGTTATTGATACTTTTTAACTCAAAAGAAGATGTAAAGTCTCTGTAGTTTATTTTGGCAAGAGTTTCTGACCCTGGATATGTGTGCCCTGGGCCGCGGCTCTGCAGAGGTGATCAATGTGAGGCACGTAGCAGGTGCTCTCAGAACCTCAGGAAAGTGGAATCAAAGCTGGGTGCGGTGGTGCACGCCTATAATCCTAGTACTTGGGAGCCTGAGACAGGAAGATTACAGGTTCGAGGCCAGCCTCAGCAACTTAGTGAAACCCTGTCTCAAATAAAAAATAAAATAAGGCCAAGAGTGTGGCTCAGACGTAGAACACCCCATGTTCATTCTCCAGTATCAAAAAAAAAAAAAAAGAGTACACATCTCTAGAAGAAAAGAAGGAAGGAGTTAAAACCAGGTATGGTGGTGCACGCTTGTCATCCCAGTGCTCAGGAGGCTAAGACAGGAGGATTGCAGGTTTGAGGCAGCCTCGGCAACTTAGCCTGTTTCAAAATTTTTTGAAAAAAAATTTTAAAGGACTGGGAGTGTAGCTCAGTGGTAAAATACTCTTGGGTTCAATCCAAGAACGAGGGGACAAGAAGAAGGGAGGGAGGGAGGGAGGGAGGAAGGGAGGGAAGGAGGGAGGGAGGGGAAGGTAGACAAAATATAGACACACAGCCACATTAAGTGTTTTATAAGATAGTAAGAGCGTAAGCCCATCGAGCCACTTACTGTATGACAGGCACACTACCACATTTACTCTTCACACTGTCCCCAAAGTAGGCACCGTCACTGCCCTACCCTCCAGCAGGTCATCCACTTGCGTCATGAACGTTCGGACTCACAAGACAACCTGGGGCTGCAGAGGACATGGGTCCATTCAGAAGGACAGAGGACAGCGCCACAGCTTGCCAGCAGGGTGGCATTGTTGTGTTCCAATGCAGAGAGGCAGCCGTCCAGCATGGGGCCCCACCACATAGCAGTCAAAGCCCCTGCAACCTTCCGGGACATAGCTCCCAGCATCCCGTGGGGCATGCCCAGTTACAAGGTCGCCACTCTGGGAAGCTCAGATCAGGAGACCTGGGTTCCCGTTGGGCACACGCTGATCATGTCTAGTTGCTCCAGGTCCCGGCAGGGGTGATTGTTATCACATGAGTAGGGTCATCTGGTAGCATAGTTGGCATATCTCAGCAGGTTGCCAAGGTCAACCAAAGATCAAATTCTCATGCAGAAAAGAGAAATGTATGTTAGCTCCTTACCTGCAATTATCGCAGGTTGAGCATCCTTCATCCAAAAACGTTCCAAAATCTACCACTTCAACGTAGATTGGTGGATTAGGGATGCTCAACTGGTAACATCTACTCAGATACTCCAAAATCTTAAAAACTTTAAAATCTGAAACTCTTCTGGTCCCAAGTAATTCAGATAAGGAAAATTCAACCTGGATTCTTATTTTACAGAGAACGAAGCTAAGGTTTAGAAAGGGTTTATTAGCTTGCCTCAAATCATGTAGTTTGAGCCCAGTATGGTGGCGCACGCTTGTAATCCCAGTACTTGGGAGGCTGAGATGGGAGGATCCGGGTTCGCGGCCAGCCTCAGCTACTTAGTGAGGCCCTCCACAACTTAGCGAGACCCTGTTTCAAAATAAAGAATAAAAAATAGGGCTGGGGGTGTAGCTTGGATGTAGAATGCCCCTGGGTTTCATCTCCAGTACGGAAAAACAAAATCACGTAGTTTGAACCGTGGCCTGCTGGACTCCAAATACTGTGCTCTTAATTAAATACAAGGTGTAACTGTTTTTCCTCTCCTGTAGCCTATCTGTGTTTATTTCACTATTTGATAAACTGGTTTGGATTACCTACCATCGAGGACAGTCGGTGTTCCTAGAAGAAGCTCCATGTCTATCTCGTGGTTTTGCCTCTTCCTGGCACACTGTGGGACTCAATTTGAGAAGCTCAGCACTATGCTAGTTAGCATTTTCTACTTTGAATAATAAAAGCAAGTACTGGTTTCTTGCTTTTCTCTGAGAGTCTATATTTTGAGTAGAAGTTTATGAGGAGGGGGAAAAAGAAGTTTAAGAGCTGTAGAACCAATTTTGCATTTGAAAACTAAATGAGTACCTGGATACCAGGTGCAAACAATTCTCTTCAGCATCGACGGTCCTTTCTTCTTTCTAAATCACCACCATCTTGTAGCTAAAACCTAAGAACTCAAGGCAACACGTGTAGCTTTATTACAGTGCAGCTCAACGTAGAAAATCCAGTTTATGTATCTGCATGGTGTTGCAGGAGCCAATCAAGAAGTGTACCATCCGGTTCTGAGCATACATGTAGGACTTTTAAGACACTGTAACAGTATTAATGTTGTTTCATTGGGTGTTTAATTGACTGTAAGCTTTCAGCAGGCATAAGAACTGTTGACTTCCAAAACTTCCTTAGAGTAGTGAAGAAAAATGCTAAAGAAGTTTGTAGGCACTACATAAAGTAGGCTGGGTGAACTATCACAGTGAATTGCAATGGGATTAGTTTATGATGAATTGTATTGAACTCGTCAGAACACGACTGACGGTGGCGGGCAGAGAAGCTTGGAGGGGTCACGTGCCGCCACTCTGCCTAGGCGGGCACAGGTGTTTGTTTTATGACAGAAAGACTTTCATATACTCTATTCACCGTGCTTTCCACGGTGAGCTCCAAAAACGGAGCTGACAAAGCCTGCCCGCCATGACACAAAAAGATGCTCGCGCGTTAGGCGCGGGGCACTGTTTTCATAGATTGTTTGCATCTCACGTTATACGCGTTCATGAATGTTAGATTGTACAGGGAGAAAAGAACAAAGTGTGAATGTCACTAGCATGACACGAGTGTTGGAAGAAGAACTTGGAAGTTTCCAAAGGGAAGCCGGCAGGAAACGTGGCCTTTTTCTTTCCGAGTGTGAAAATCAGAAGGTAAACAGGTCTTGGGTGGTGAGCCTCCCTGCTCGGTCTCCTCCTCTTGACTCTGCTGGGGCAGATTGACGTGGCCATTCTGCAGGTGTTTACCCAGGTGGCTTGGCAGTGAGCTGGGGACAACGGGAGGGCGAGGGTGCTGGCGCTCATGCCAGGGAAGCAAGACTGTAGGCCAAGGGAGAATTTAAAATCCAAACAACATTATGAGAAGCTAGAGTAACACAAAAAGAACCAGCGTTTTGGTGAGGTTGTACGTTCAGCGGTTGAGCATCGAGCAGCAGAGGAAGGAGGCGCCCTGCTCAGGACTGCGGGCCCTCTCGGGTGGGAGGAGAGTGGACCTGCCAGGCGAGGGGAAATGTTGGACCTGAAGGTATTGCTATGGGTACAGGTGCGATTGGTAGAAGTCCGTGTGCATGTGGAAGTTTCATGGCAAGGAGGGTTTGCCTGGGCCGGACTTTGAGGAACATTAAAAACAGCCAGCTATAGCCAAGTATGGTGGCACGCACCTGTAACTAACTCCAGTACTTGGGAGGCTGAGACAGAAGGATCACAAGTTCAAGGCCAGCCTCAGCAACTAAGCGAGCCCCTGTTTCAAAATAAATAAAACAGGGCTGGGGCTGTAGCTCAGAGGTGGAATATCCCTTGGTTCAATCCCCACTACAACAAAAAAAGAAAGAAGGAGAGAGAGAGAGAGAGAGAGAGAGAAAGAGTGAGAGTGAGAGTGAGAGAGAGAGAGAGAGAAAAGAAAGAAAGAGAGAGAGAAAGAAAGAGAAAAGGAAAGAGAGAGAGAGAGAAAGAGAGAGAGAAAGAAAGAAAGAAGAAAGAGAAAAGGAAAGAGAGAGAGAGAAAGAAAGAAAGAAAGAAAGAAAGAAGAAAGAAAGAAGAAAGAAAGAAAGAAAGAAAAGGAAAGAGAGAGAAAGAAAGAAAGAGAGAGAGAGAGAAAAGGAAAGAGAGAAAGAAAGAAAAGAAAGAAAGAAAGAAAGAAAGAAAGAAGAGAGGGAGGGAGGGAGGGAGGGAGGGAGAGAGAGAGAAAGAAAGAAAGAAAGAAAGAAAGAAAGAAAGAAAGAAAGAAAGAAGAAAGAAAGAGAAAGAAAGAAAGAAAAGAAAGAAAAAGAAAGAAAGACTCCAGCAAGCTACATCATTTTGTTGTAAAGGAAAGGGAAGCTATCGTGGGTTTTTGCAGGTGGGACTGAGCTGTGACCAAGATCCTTTCTCGGGGCCGGGCAATTGTCTCCTCCGTCCTCCTGCTAAGTGCCCAGCTTACCACCCTTTTGTTCCTTCAGGTTCATGACAGATGCCGCCCGCCGAGAGCAGGAGTCCCTCAAGAAGAAGATTCAGCCGAAGCTGTCCCTGACCCTGTCCAGCTCAGTGTCTCGAGGGAATGTGTCCACTCCGCCACGCCACAGCAGTGGAAGCCTTACTCCCCCCGTGACCCCACCTATCACCCCCTCCTCCTCATTCCGCAGCAGCACGCCCACAGGTGAGTGGCAGAGAGAGAGAGAGAGAGAGAGAGAGAGAAAGAGAGAGAGAGAGATGCTGGGGACGAGGATGACTGGGCTCCGACGCTTTCTTTGCTGGTCTCTGCAGGGTGTGTCAATTCATCCATCTCTTTATTAATGAAGAAACCGTCATAGCTGATGAACATGTGCGGGTTGGCTTGTAGGTATTTTAAAGGCCTTCCCGTTGCGCACGGGTGAAGTGGTACGATGTCTCGGGTTTGTTTCAGGCAGGTGGAGGAGTTGATCAAACAGGATCGTGTGCGGGTCACCGCAGAAGCCCAGCCATGGGCACATGGAGGTTCACCGCTGTTCTCCTTATTCATCTTATTTTTGGAATTTCTCATAATAAAATGATTAGGAACAAAACCACATTTCGAATGCCTCCCATGTGCCACACTGAACCACAGAAGTGAGCAGAGGGGCCTCTCTCTCTCTGTCTTATGCCTAGTGGGGAATGTTGGCATCCTCCCAGATCTGGAAGTGAGTAAAAAATAAAATGGAGCCCGGCACGGTGACACATGCCTGTAATCACAGTGCTTGGGAGGCTGAGACAGGAGGATCGCAGGTTCAAAGCCAGCCTCAGCCACTTAGCAAGGCTTATTTCAAAATAACAAAATAAAGTGCTGGGGGTGTAGCTCAGAAGTTGAACGCCCCTGGGTTCAATCCCTAGGACCAAAATAAATAAAAAGACAAACAAATAGATAAAATGGGAGGCGGAGTGGAAGAGCAAAATACCAACTCCCTTACTGCATAAAGCTGAACCACAGGATGGAGCTTGGATCTGTAACAAGTGGGCTTCCTAGTATGTCTTTCCCAAATTCAATTGATTTCCCAAACTGTCCTAAGCTCCCTTCAGGGTGGGAGCAGACCAGAGGGCACCCCGGACCCTGAGCTGAGCTCCATCAGCCCCGCCGCCCGCTCCACGCCAGGAACCTCTGCTGCTTCTCCGCGGGGACGGTCCCTCTTCTCTGTCCTGTCTGAGAAGCAGGCAGTAGAGTCCCCACCCCACCCCCTAGCAGGAGTATAGTCAGTCATTAATTAAATAAACAGACAAGTAAATACAAAACCGTCATCATGACTAGTGACTTGAGCGCCTCCAAAAAGAGGCTGGCCTGGGCAGGGGATGCCCCTGGAGAGACCCCTGGAGAGATCCCTGGAGAGACCCTTGGAGAGTCCCCTGGGGAGACCCCTGGAGTAGATCCGTAGGGAGGGGCGGGAGGAAGGCTGCTGGGGAAGAGGGAAAGGAGGAGTGCTCCCACCAAGCCCAGCTGTGTTCCGCAGGGGCTGCAGGGCAGGGAGAAGCCTGGCAGGTCCCAGATGGCCCATTGTCAGAGGAGGCTGAGGAGGCAGCAGGGCGTCAGTAGAAATCTCAGTTGATTCTGAAAGAAAGCAAAGGGAGCCGCTCCCCACTGTACCATCCGCTCCCCACCGTACCATCCGCTCCCCATTGTACCCATCATACCACCCGCTCCCCATCATACCATCTGCTCCCCACCGTACCATCCGGTCCCCACCATACCCATAATACCATCCACTCCCCACTGTACCATCTGCTTCCCATCATACCCATAATACCATCCGCTCCCCATCGTGCCCATAATACCATCCGCTCCCCATCGTATCATCCACTCCCCATGGTAGCATCGTCCCCTCAGCATCACACCTCACTATGAGGCCAGCTGTCCTTCTCTTACCATTTTTGTTTCCTTTTCATCCAACTCCAATCAGAGGAGGTGACCACAGGCATATTTCTCAAAATGTGTTTCAGAATTTTAATTTCATAAAATATTAGTAGGGGGAAAAGGATTGCCACGTAAGTTTGCTGTGTTGAACAAAATTAATAAGATGCTACGTTAAACAAACTTAAACAAGTTTCTTTTTCTTTTCTTTCTTTTTTTTTTTTTGTGTGTGTGAGTGGCACTGGGGATTGAACCGAGGGGCATTCTACCTCCAAGCTACACCCCAGCCCTATTTTTTTATTTTTTATTTGGGAACAGGGTCTCACTAAGTTGCTAAAGCTGGCCTCGAACCTGCGATCCTCATGTCTCCCCCTCACAGGTTTCTTTAATGCAGGGCCTGGATATACACTGTTATTCTCTAAGGGGACTGTGTTAGTTTTCTGTCATTGTGACAAAATACCTGGAATAAATCCACGTAAAGGAGGAAAGGTTTATTTTGGTTCGTGTTTTTAGAGGCTCTGCCGTGGTTACTCGGCTCTGTTGCTTTGGGCCTGGTGTGAGGCAGAGCGTCCTGGCAGAGCTGCTCATGCGGAGTAAGAATTGTAGGGCCAGTCTCAAACTGGGTGCACTCCATACCTGAGGCGATGTGAGCTGACTTATGTCCAACACCAGATAAACAGGACTGCCCTAATTAGTAACGGGTGCCTCAGAACACCGGGAAAATAAAGACAGCTTAAAGTGAGAGTTTATTATTTTTCATGTTAGAATGTTTGGAAGAAATGGAATCATTTCCTTTCCTTCAGACAGAAAGAAATCTAATCTTTATGACACCTTACCTATTTTAGCAATTTCCCACCGAGAGAATTAATTTATGTTGTGGTAAAGATATATCATGTTCAGTCTGTCGAGATCACTGGTAAGTTATTTGCTGCTTAAAGAACGTTCCAGGTAAACATCAAAAATTAGCAGGGGGAATGGTTTCTTAAACCCCTACCATGTCCAGTTTTGATTGTGTACATTTTTCAGTGTTCGGAATGTTATTTTACCTGTAGTTAGAGAGATCGGCTTATTTCTCCTGACTAATGTGGTTCCAGTCACTTTCTCTGCCAGGTTATAAATAATATCCCCTGCTTCTGCCTCCTAAGTTCACTCTTCCAAGTTCTGTATTCAAAGTGTACTCCTGGGTCAGAAGAAATAGTCACCTTGTAGGAAATTTCATTTGTGAAATAGTCTTTTAAGGTTTGCTTTTTTGACTAGATTGACTCAGAGCTCAGCTTCGTCCTAGAGTTTATTTCTTAGGTATTCTTAGAATCAATACTTTTTTGCAATTTCTGGGAGAATCTCCTTTTCTCATCTTTTTCATGGCCTATCTTTGTTTTGTTTTGTTTTGTTTTTTTGCGGAACCGGGGATTGAACCCAGGGGCATTCTACCTCAGAGCTACACCCCCGGCCCTATTTTTTTTAATACTTTACTTTGAAACCGGGTCTCACGAAGTTGCGGAGGGCCTCGCTAAGGAGAGAGAGAGAGAGAGACAGGGAGAGAAAGAGAGAGAGAGAGAGAGAGAGAGAGAGAGAGAGAGAGAGAGA
>PVJS01027890.1:0-25918 GCA_004027185.1 Glis glis
CCTCTCACTACCTGTGTGTGGGACCAGTGCTGCTGTTGCCCCTCTCTCTGCAAGTGTGGGTCTCCACGGTCTCCACTTGGTCTGTCCCTGTGCCTCACTCTGTCTACACCTATGGTAGAAAGCACCAGCAGGGGGCCCTGGGCTTGTGTCTCTCTTTGCCTACAGAAGCAGTGGTTGTTGCTTCACCCTGATCCTGTGTAAACACAGAACTCCACGTTTTCCACAGAGAGGGTTGGTTTGGTCCAATTTTCCCCAGCTACCACAGCTGTATGTCCTGTGGCTATCCCCGGGGACTCTATAAGGGTGCTGCGACCCCCGGATTGCAAGTCTGTCCCACCCAATGTCACCGGGGATTGTCTGCTTATCCACGCGTCTACCACGTCCCACAGCAGACCCCACTCCCGCCTCCGCTGGGGCAATCTGCACTGTCTCAAACCCCGTGAGTCCCTGTGGCCGCGCTGGGTGGTCTCCCCCTGGGGCGGCTCCTTGACTTACGGTCTTGTTGAGCGCTGCTCTTAATCTCTGGGGTGGGGGATGGGCTCAGCCGCTGCCGCAGGTTCTGGTCAGGCCTCCAGATCCTGGGGACTCTGCCGAGTGTGAATCGAGCTGCTGCTCGCTTTTGTCGCTGCTGCTCTGCAGTGCTGGTTTTAGAAGAGCTCCCTGGCTTTGTTGGTGGCCTGCAAAAGCCGCAACGCCAGTAGCCGTTGGCGCGGTTTGACCAAGATGGCGCCGCTGCCGCTTCTGCCGACGCAGTAGTTCGGGTCCGTGTCGCGCGTGGAGCGAGTCCCTGCTCGCCTTCTCTGCTGCTATTCTGCTGCTGCTGGGTTCACAGCAGGTCGCTGGCATCTCCGTTGGTCTTGTGTGGAAGCCACAAGGCTGGTGGCCACCGGTAAAGTCCTGCCGAGGTGGCGCCGCTGCAGCTGCTTCAGCCGCTGTCGCCGCCGTTTGGTCTCTCCAGTGTGGAGGAGCCGCTGCTCGCTTTCGTCTCTGCTGACCTGCAGCTGCTGAGCTTCCCACGAGTCCCTGGCTTCTCCGCCGGCGGCGCGTGGAAGCCGCAATGCCGGTAGCGGCCGGCGCGGTCCGGCCAAGATGGCGCCGCCGCCTTCCCTTAGGTAAGGCGTTTGGCGCTTTTTACTTTCCTCTGTTTTGTCTTCTGGCTCTGATTCCGTCGTGTTTCAAACTTTTCGTTGTTTATTTCAAGTTTGTGTTGCCTTTCTTCTGTGGAGAGGTTGCTTTCACAGCGAATCAGAGAGATCGTAGCGTGGTGTCTCCCTTGGTCGCCATCTTGGATCCAACCATAAAAGTATATTTAAAATAATGGAGCTGGGTGTGGTGGTACATGCTTGTAATCCCAGTACTTGGGAAGCTGAGACAGGAGGATCACAGGTTTGTGGCCAGCCTCAGCTACTTAGTGAGACCCTGTTTCAAAATAAAGAATAAAACCAGGCATGGTGGTGCATGCTTGTAACCCCAGTACTTGGGAGGCTGAGATAGGAGGATTGCAGGTTCACGGCCAGCCTCAGCTACTTAGTGAGGCCCTCTGCAACTTAGTGAGACCCTGTTTCAAAATAAAGAACAAAAAATAGGGCTGGGGGTGTAGCTCGGAGGTAGAATGCCCCTGGGTTCAATCCCCAGTACTACAAAATAATAATAATAATAATAATAATAATAAATAATAATAATAATGATGATGGGAAGAAAATAAATAAACCAATAAGTAAATTCAGTGTTCAAGCTAAAAACATGAGTCGATCTTTTCTAAATAGAGAAAAAACAGATAAAGGTGAAAAAATAGAGGAAATAAAGAGAAGACAAAGCATGGAATACCATAAAAGGTAGCTCTATGACTGTCTGAACCTGGTTTAACTAAACCACTGCTGAGCACTCTTGAACAGGAATTGCATTTTGATTATTCATGTATGGCAGAGACTGAATGGAGAAAACTCGGAGTATTCATCTCACGTGTTTAATTCTCATCGCTGGTAGCCTCCGCTGCCATATGCCCATTTGGGATGCACACTTCCCTTGCTGGTCTCCTCACACTGACTGCAGCTTGCTGGCCGCTCACACCCAGACTGCTAATTGATGAGTACTATGACATTTCACTCTTCTTTCTAAATTCTAACAATTTTTCTCTTTTATCCTATTGCCTGTTCGTCTTAATTGTTGTCAAATTTTATTTTTATCTGAAGCATATGTGGCCCGTTGTCAATTATTTGACAGTATGGCACTTTTCAAATATTTAAAACTTTTATTAAAAAACCAAAATTTTAAAGCATTTAAAATTACCGGATGAATTAAATATAAAATCCAAAGTACATGAAATCCTTATAAACAACACTTATGTTCTCTGTAATTTAGCAAAGTTGCCCATCACATGATTTTTTATTTTTTAAAAAGTAAATTATCTTTTAGCTTTGTGAAAGCTTCTCTTAAATAGTCATTGCCTACCTTTTGCATATCGTTGCCCATGAATTGTTTGATTTTCCACATCATCACTGTGTGTATAAGAGTTACTCAGGGAAGTAATCATATGATAACCATGTCCAGATGAGCTAAATCTTGGGTGAGTGTAGAAGCATGATTTAGAAGGAAAGTTAGAGGGTGGTATTAAGATGATGAAAAGGGAGTCTAAAAAGGGAATAATAGATTGACAGCGAGACAAGAGAAAAATATGACCCTGTCTGCAGCTTTATAGCTCAAGTTAAATTCGCACTTCAAGTAATTACTAAGCACTTTCTGGATTCCAGGCTTAGAAGGTAACAAAGTGAGTCAAAGAAGATAAAGAGGACACTGCCTTCCAGATGTTAATGATGCCTTGGGAGAGAAAAACCTTTTGAGACAAATTAGAATGTCCTAATTTTGTTACAAAACATTATAATCAAATAACTATAGAATTCATAGTTGGGTGAGGCCAGTTTTGATTAGAGAATATTGTAGGGCTTCCCCAATAAGTGGATCATGGAATGGGTCTTGACCTATGTCCAGGCTCTCCACAGACAGCAAAGTCTATTTTTTGCCCTCATTATTATTATTATTGTTATTAAATATACTTTTATTGGTACACTGTAATTATCATATTGAGGTTCGGAGTGATAGAAAGATACAAGCACACAGCACTTGGTGTGTTTCTCTCTCCACCCCTCCCCTTCCTTGTACATGTTACTGAGATTGGTATTGATAATTCCTAATTATAATAATAAGAATAATAATGAAGGCAAAAAAATAGACTTTGCTGTTTGTGAAGAGCCTGGTCATATATCAAGACCCATTCCAGTGATAGGAAGATACAAGCACACAGCACTTGGAGTGATTCCCATCCTACCGCCTCCCCTTCCTTGTACATGTTATTGAGATTGGTATTGATAATTCCTTACATGTACATAGCATTATTTGAACTGTTGCCTTCATCAAGTTTCCTTTCCCTCTCCCTCCCTCCACTAAACCCACTTCATTGCTCCACAGGAGTCTTTCCTCCTTTATTTGAAGTCCCTTTTGTAACCCAAATTGTCTCTAGTTTCCACATACAAGAGAAAATAAATAACCCTTGACTTTCTGAGACTGCCTAATCTCACTTAGCATAGTATTCTCTAGTTTCATCCATTTTCCTACAGGTGACATAATTTTGTTCTTCTTTATAGCCGAGTAAAATTCCTTTGTGTGTATATATCACAGTTCTGTAATCCATTCATCTTTGATGGACACTTGGGCTGGTTCCATAATTTGGCTATTGCCAATTGGCAGCCACATTTCAAGCAGGGAAAAAAAGTATGACCAATCATAGGGACACAACATTGCAGAGAATTTACAAATTGTAGTCTGATGCTACTCTCTAGTGTTCCTGATAAAAGGGGCTGGAGAAGCATTTTTGTTGATGTACGAAGCATTCTCCAGAGAGTCATAGAGGGCTTTTTTGTGCTCTGTATCTGTGAAGGTCAGCCTGGCAGCACTGAGGATGAAGGAGCGAGGGAAGGGATACTAATAGGGGATTAATGGAAAGGAAAAAGAGGCCTGAGAACTTTTGAGGGGCAGGAGCAGTAGAGGTGTTTAAATAGGTTCGATGACCACACTTGCTTCTGTTGTAGAAAGAATTTCGGTGGATGATAAGGGTGGTCGATTTGTGGATGGTATCATCCTTTTCAGCTCTAAAATTACATAATTTTAAAATCCTCCAAAATTCAGTGGAGTGTGCACAGGTTTGAAGCCAGAGGGTTTTGGGGTAAAATCCCACCTTTTTATGTGAATCTGATAAATTCTTTAATCCCTGAAGTCTGTTTCCTCATCTGTTCAATGGGGATAAGCATTGAGGGCAGTTGCAGTGGCTATGTTTAGCCGAGCGCCCTATAAAGAGTAAATGCTCAGTGAAGTGAGTCTTCAGTCGCCTCAGTGGAGACATAAACCAGGCTTCTGGCTCTCATTTTGCCACGTTTTGCTTTCAAAGGTCAGAGCCTTGATCACGCACCTTCATTACAAAGCCACCTGTGTCGACTCCCGTTGAGCAGATGTCTCTCTTATCCATCACACTCCGGTTACCTGTCACCAGGTGTGTATTTGAACCTCCTCTTTAGTTTAGAAATGGACTCTTAGAAATGTTCCCAGGGTCCATCTGGCATTAATCCTAAGAAATGACAGATACTTAGACCAAATTACACAAGATTGACAATGCCATGTGTTCAGCTATTAAACCAATGAAAGGATGCTTTTGCCAAGAAAAAAAATGCTGAGTAAGGCAAAAATCTGTATACAATGAACATCTTAGATTCTCTTTGTCCTGGGAGAATAAAAATAGTAGCATCATGTCCTCAATATTTGAAGATGATTTGAAATGTGTTTAAGTTAGAAATACAAGGGACATTTGAAATTGTATTTTTATCCAATGTATGCTTGTAATTCTTCTTGCTTAAAAAATCATTCTCTCCAATAGCCACTGAAGCAAAGAACACAGGATTTGCTTTGACTTCAGTATATTTATGTGATGTCTTCCTAATTCACCTTCCCATTTCAAAATTAACGTAGGATTCAATAAGGTAATAAGCTAAATTTAAGAAGGAATTCTGTGCTAAGTGGGAGGCAAACTGAGCCAAAGTCTGTCTAAGGTGATCTCCTATTCTTACTTGACATTTTTATTTGTTTTCCTATATTTATTTAAATTTTCCCAAGGCTAAAGAGAAAAATGGACTCTGCATTGTTTCCTCTTCCCTCTATCTACAGCACAGAAGGCAAGTAATATCTATTTAAGGTTTCAGGGTATGATATTTTGGTTTATGATGAAGATGATGTGTTTTGACAAAAATTCTAAGGGATACTTCCCTGTATGGAGAATGGTTAGAGAAAATTTGTTTTTTTTTTAAACTAGGGATTGAACTCAGGGACATTCTCTCTCCAAGTTACACTCCTAGCCCTTTTTGTTTTTGAATTTGAAGCAGGGTCTTGCTAAGTTGCAGAGGGCCTCGCTAAATTGCCGAGGCTGGCTTCGAACCTGCAATCCTCCTGTATCAGCTTCCCAAGTACTAGGATTATAGGCATGTGCCACCATGCCCAAAGATCAAAGCTGGAAATGGGCTTTGATCTATGTCTGCCTCCTGCCTTTGACTCTCTCCCAGTTGTCTCCACATCATATGCAGGGAAATGACACGCAAGGAAGTGGAGAGAAATTATAATTCATATTTTATTATTCTAGTGGTACTTCTCATGTAGAGACATTCAAGAATTGGAAGGAGCTGGGCTAGAAGACAATCAAAGAAGCAAGATGCAAACATGTTTAAAATCACTCTTTCTCTTAGGTTCAGGTTCATCTTCCCTAGCCTTCCCTCTCTCCTTTCCCATGAAAGAAATGACCAAGATGGGTGTTGTTAGCACATGCCTATAATCCCAGTACTTGGGAGGCTGAGGCAGGAGAATCAGAGGTTCAAGGCCAGCCTCAGCAATTTAGCAAGACCCTGTTTCAAACTAAGTAATAATAATATAGGGCCGGCAGTATAGATGGGGTAGCTCAGAAGTAGAATGTCCTTGAGTTTAATTTCCAGCACCAAGAAAAAAAAAAGTGGGGAGATGACCAGAAGAACCACCTTTAAAGGAGAAACTTTTGTGACAGCCCAATCTGAGTTTACCCTGGCCTCAAGCTGGGACCTCTCTCCACTTCAATTACTCCATCTGTCATTTCATATTAAAACCATGTTTCTGTGTTTTGTCTCCTTATATAAAGGCTATGAACTATGCTTGTCATTTCTAGATCCTTTGGGCATAGAATCAGGTCAGGTCTGTGGTGAGTATCTGGAAAGTGTTTGTCAAAAATTGAAATAGATACATGCATTTGTCCATGCGTGGATAGATAAATTAATGGTGTCATTTAGAAGATCAAAATTTATACATAAAGTGTTGGTCATGGTCAAATGGTATTGATCTTTTCATGGTGTTCCAGAGAAGAAACCACAGTGCCACCATAATAGCATTCTATCATTTTCCCCTTGGCAATAATAAGTTATCCTGAGAACCTAAACATATCTGGCACTAAACAGTTTATAGTCAAGATCGAAAATGCCCCATGATGTCATCCTACTGGATCCTATACTATAGTCTTAGGACTATACTCCAGTCCTATTGCTATTTGTACAGAAACAGATTACTAAAAATGTAGACGCCTAAATGCTTGATTATGATAAAACTGAATTTCTTCCTTTGCCAGAAGCGCTAAGATTTTAGCCTCTGGAATACCTTTTTGTTAATGGCAACTGTTGTCAGCAATCGATAAAGGTGAAAGAATACCCAGAGGCATTGGAGGATAAAATTGCAAACCCAATGTCCAAACACACAGCTGGAAAAATTATTATCTCATTACTGTTCAGGTCAGTCGTGTGCACATTATTTTTAATTATTTGTATTTTTTTCCAAAGACAACAGATAAAACTTCTGTTACAATGGAAACTACTGTAATAGGGCAACACTCTTATGTTTTCCTTCTAGCTTTGTTACTTGTGGCACAGAGAGACTATTGCCATAATATTTAAGGTAGCAAGAGACTCTTAGGACTTGTATCCCTGATCTCTGACCACTGTGAAGACTGGTGCAGAGCACTATATCTAACGTGGACCTGCTTATCTGGAAGTGGTATAGAAGGTATCAACAGCAACTTCAAAGCCCTTGTATCTCAATTCACTAGTGGAGAGATCTAGTCAATGTTGATGCAGCCGTGCTCTAAAGAGGCAATTATGCTTTATTCAAAGTCAGAAGTTTGCAATATGATTTTTTGCACTACCATCTGTTTATATTATTTCTTCCTTAAACAATACTTTCTTCCTTTATAATATTGAGTGATAGTAAATTTTACCAACCCCATGTCTATAACAAAGGGGTAAAAGAATATATTTAGGTCAGGCATGGTGGCACAGGCCAGTAATCTCAATACTTGAGAGGCTGAGACAGGAGGATTCCAAGGTCAGTCTCAGCAACTTAGAAATACCCTCAGAAGCACCTCAGAAAGACCATGTTTCAAAATAAAAAGTAAAATAGGACTGGGGATGTACCTCAGGGGTAGAATGCCCCTGGGTTAAATCCCCAGTATAAAAAAACCATAAATAATATATCCAGTACCATCAATGATTGCTAACATTAAAATCTCATTCTATATATGTCATTCATTTACAGTTGACATTTTATATGTTACTTATACCTTTATTGATAATACCTAAAATAATTTAAAAAGATTGTATATCTGGTTAAATGTAGTGAAATATTTATAACATAAACCACAATCCAGTGTTTTTCTTCCTTGTTCCTTATCCTGCTACCAAAAATAATGCCCTCCTCTCCAGTGTTTTTTAAGATTTTTGTCTCATTAAGATCTTTATGTTATTTTTTCTTCCATCCATCTAAAGAATGTGTGTATGTGTGTATACTAATTATCTACTGACTAATCAAATTTAGGCATTCGGTATCATTTCTCTTTACTGGTAGATGGGGATCAACCTCACTCATATTTCTGCCCTTTCTCCCTTTGAACAAATAAGTTATGTCTTAATTTCCAGATGAATAAAGGTTTTGTTGTCATTGTTGTTATCACCATGTCTATATAAGTCGTTTGCATTATTGAGTGAACAAATTCCCTGTTTTGAACAACTGTTTGTGTTTTGTTCCACATTGCTGTGATTTGGATTTCCAGTGTCCTCCGGAGGACTGAATGTTAGAAGACTGGTCTCCAGTTTGGTACCTTGGTGAGGTGGTGGAGCCTTTAAGTGGTAGCGCCTAGTGGGAAGTCTCTGGGTTTTTGGAAGTGTGCCCTTGAAGACAACTATTGGACCCCAGTCCCCAACTTGTCGCGATGCCAAGGCCCAAAGCAATGAGGCCAACCTAACATAGACCAGAACTTCCAAACCTGTGAGCCAAAATATACTTTTTTCTCTTTATAAGTTGATTATCTCAGATATTTTGGTATTGTGATAGAGAGTTGACTAACACACACATTTATAGATCATGATTGTTTCATTTTTCTTCTCTCAATTTTCTTTCCAAGATATTCTGATGTGAGGAGGATTAGCAGTCCCCCACCCAAATTAAAGAAAGCTTGGTCTCCCAGGATGGCACTATTGGGAGGTGGAGCTAGTGGGAAGTATTTGGGACCTGGGAGCAGAGCCCTCGTGAATGGGTGAATGCCTTTCTCATGTGAGTGAGTGTTTGCTCTCATGAGACTGCTTTAGTTCCCAGGAGAGTGGTGGTTATAAAGCAAGTGCCCTCATGTTCCCCTCTGCTACACATGCCTGTTTGCCCTTCCACTTTCTGCTTTGAGTTGAAGCAGCACAAAGCCCTGACCAGAAACTAAGCTGATACTGTCCCTTTGCTCTTGGCTTTCCCAGCCTCCAAATCTGTAAACAAATTTTTCTTATAATTTCCCTATCTCAGATATCTGTCATAGCCACATAAAATGGACTAAGACCTGACACCTCTTTTAAAATGATTCTTAATAAGCCCGGCATGGTGGCACACATTTGTAATCCCAGTACTTGGGAGGCTGAGACAGGAGGATCACAGGTTTGAGACCAGCCTCAGCAACTTAGTGAGACCCTGTTTCAAAAAAATAGAAGAATGAAAAGTAGGACTGGGGGTGTTGCTCGGAGGTAGAATGTCCCTGAGTTCAATCCCCAGTGCTGCAAAAATAAAATAAAAAATAAAATGCTTCTTAATATGACTCATGATAGAGTCAAAAAGTCAGATATTTTAGCAGTGATTTTTTTTTAAATCCTGAAGACCTCCAGCTAGGATCCCGCAATCCCCTGTTCCAACATGCAATGGCTATTTATCAGCTGCCATCTTAGAACTCAACTCTTCTCTTTTCATTGTTGGTTTACTCATTAGATTCTTGAAGCTTGTGCTTAACATGAGAAAGGAATGTGCTGTGAAGAGTGGCAACAAAGTTCAGGGAGAAGCCACACTGCTGAGAGGTTAGGGATGAGGAACAGATCAGGGTGATTCATGGAGGAAAGCTCTGTGAACCTGAAGAAAGGAAAAGGCTTCTGTGAATGTCTAGTCCACAATGCTCATTTAAGCACAAAGAAGGAATGGATAATAAAGAGAGTTGATTTTATTTAGTCATAAATAAGAACAAAATTATATCATTTGCAGGAAAATGGATGGAAATAGAGATTATTATGCTAAGGAGATTAGCCAGTCACAGAAAGTGAAGCGGCTTATGTTTTCTCCCATATGTGGAAGAAAGGGAAAAATTGGGATATACGAGTGACTCCTAATAAAGGAAGAGAACCCCAGTGGGGTGATGGAGGGGACATAGGAGAGGGAGGCAATGGTGAGGGTAACAGGGAATCTGATAAAGGAAACACTTCAAATGACCCTATGTATATATACAAAATGACCAATGCCAATCTCAATATCGTGTACAGCTAAGAGGAGGGAGTGGTGTGGGATCCTGGGGAAACTCACCAAGTGCTGTGTCCATGAATGTTCCTATCACTCTGAACTTCATTATGATGCGTGATTACAATGCACCAATAAATTATATTTGAAAATAAAAATAAAACTATATTTACCTTGATAACAACGAAAGATCATACTTCTAAAGCTATTTGTGAATTGTTCTAAAGAAAGAATCTAATCCTTTCATGATTTTTGTATTAAATTATCCTTTGATTTATGAGAGAGAGAGAGAGAGAGAGAGAGAGAGAGAGAGAGAGAGAAACAGTAATGCCAGAACTAGTCTTTTCATCCCCTGGTTAACTAGCCAGTGTTTACATTGTGGTCTGCACCATCTGGTCAGGTATGTGCTTAGTAGCTTCTGTGTTTCATTAACTATTCAAACCTGGGAATAATAGTATGCTATCTGCTTCACTAAAACTATGACCAATTTACAAGTGAAGAAATGGAGAAAGGAATAGCATAAATTGATCAAACTGTATAACTAGTAGACAGCAGATTGAGACTTCTCAAAAAGCACACACACATGCACAGGCACAGGCATGGAGGTATGCATTCAAATAATTAGTTTTTAAAAGCTTATTCTTATTTGTGAACTTAGAATTAATAATTGTTAAGTAGCCAAGACCATCTTTGTAAGTGCTTCATAAGTTTTTCTTTGTTCCGAATTGGTAACAGGAGTAGCAATACTTTGTGTTATTACTGCTGAACCCCCAAAGCTCAGCTTTCTCTAAAGGTCAGCTAGAAATTTTCAAAAGGGCAAAGCTGATTCTCTGCATGCAAGGCCTGTGCAGGAGAATGTTAGAGATGGCTTTCTGAATTTTTTTTCTCTCTTTAAATGAAGCAATGTTCAATGTACTTCAAATTTCTCTTCTAACATCTTTTTAAACTACATTGAGTGCAATAAAACTTACTATACAATTAAGGGTGAATAGAATTGTTGCTATAAAGCTAAAACATTAACAAAATAGTTATTGGAATTTCCTGAGCAGTGTTGATACAGTATGAACATTATCTATTGAGATAAAAATACCCCAACAAGTAGAAACTAAACCTATTTTAATTTGCTTAATTACTAAAACTTGAATGTCCTCATGTCTACCATTCTTGTTCACACTCCAGCTATAGAGATGAGCAAGTTACCCCCATCTTCAAGGTAGGAAATTGCCCAATTATAAAGCAAATGTATAAGCCAATAACATAAATGCCTTGTGAGAATTATAATTGGTTAATAAACTATTATATGATACATGATAATCTCTAATAAATATAGTTAAGAAATACAAAATCCACATAAAGAATAATTTATAGAGCTGCTGAGAGGCTGAGACAGGAGGATTGCAGGTTCAAGGCCAGCATTGGCAACTTAATGAGACCCTGTTTTAAAATAAAAAATAAAATAGGGCTGAGGATATAGCTCAGAAGTAGAAGCAACCCTGAGTTCAATCTCCAGCACCCCACACACATGAAAAAGTAATAAGTTATACAGTCAGGCATGTTGGATCACACCTGTAATTCCAGCTGCTTGAGGTCATCCTGGGCAATTTAGTGAGAGATGTCTCAAAATTAAAAAAAATAAAAATGACTGGAGCTGTAGCTCAGTGGTAGAGCACTCCTTTGATCAATCTCCAGTACTGAAAAAAGAGAATAATTTATACTTATGAATAGTTTGATTAAAAAATCAAAGGATAATTACTAATATGCATTTACTTAATATATTTTTCTTGGGGGTGCACAAGAAGCTACTAAGAGATTAAATCTAGAATATGGATAGAAGGGTTCATGATGAGTGACTTACTTTTCATTGCATATAGTTTTGTTCTAATCGCTAAGTTCCACCATGTGCCAAAGATGAAAAATGGACATTTAGGTTAATTTTAGGAATCCAGAAAGCCTTTGTAGAAGATATGTCACTGGACTTAAATTTCCATATATGAGGATGAGCAGCAAGGTTTGCAAGATAAGGGGAAATGATATCACAGAACTGTCAGAAGTGGGAAATGAGAGTCCTGCAGTATCACCAGAAGATGAGGAAATCCTAGAGAGGGCAAGACAGCAGATCAAACAACATCCCAAAGCTCTGCGAAGATCTCATGGCTTGTGATAAACAGTTGAAAATGGTGTATGTCCAGTGATGTGTAAGATACCCCAGAGGAACACTTTAGCAATTTAAAAGAGTACTAAGTTTTTCAGAAAATTTACTTTATAGGGAATTCTATATGTGATATCTTCTTAGTATTAAAAAATAGTATTGCATTTGTTAGGAGAGACAGAAATATTTTGCTTCATTTTCATCAATGGTGGATTAGGTTCTTGAAATTCTCACCAGTGTAGAAAGCCTTAAACATCAGATAAGCATTACAAAAATGCACTATAGCCAGGTGTGGTGGCGCAAACTTGTAATCCCGGTACTTTCGGAGGCGGAGACCGGAGGATCCGGGTTCGCAGCCAGCCTCAGCTCTCTGTCTGTCTGTCTGTCTGTCTCTCTCTCTCTCTCTACTTAGTGAGGCCCTCTGCAACTTTGTGAGACCCGGTTTCAAAATAAAGTATAAAAAAAATAGGGGTGTAGCGTGGAGGTAGAATGCCCCTGGCTTCAATCCCCAGTACCGCAAAAAAAAAAAAAAGCACTATAATGCCCAGTTGAACTCAATAGAAATGAAGACAATTCCTCAAAGACCAAACCTTTAGTTAACTTCTACTAAAAACCAGGATGATACACCGGCATGGACACTAGAGCTATCTTGGGGACAGGAGTCAATTCCAATCCCAGAAGCTGATGTTTGCATAGTCTCAGAAAGAAGTTGACAGAACAATGGACCAGGCAAGCACAAGCATTAACATGGAGACATTAAAGGGTTAAAACTTCAGGGCAAGATAAACAAAATTGTGTGTGTGTGTGTGTGTGTGTGTGTGTGTGTGTGTGTGTGTGTGTGACATTTAGGATTCTGGGAATAAAAAGTAAAACTGCCCCCCTGGTTGTTATAATGCATTATTTCAGTCATTCACTTCATCCCTATCTATGGAGAAGACATTTATTCCATAGATTATCTAGGAAAGAGCACCTGCTTTTCATTGTTCCACCTGGCATAGTCTTAAGCACCTTGAATAAACAATATGTTCATGATACCACATTGTCTCTCTTATTCTGGTTGACTTCATCACCACAAAATCTCAGAAGGAAGATGGAAAGAAAATAAATAGGCCTTGCAGAGTCAGTAAGTAACCATCAAAGCCTGGACATTAGGTGAGATGCCCCAGCCCTGTCCCTACCCACTGAGTCAATCAGCATATGATATATGACAGCCAACTGTATATTAACATATGACCTATACAATACTAAGAGAAAAATGAGAACTGCTCGCAAATACATTCCTTTTAAAAAACAAATTGTGCTTCTATTGTGCAGTTCAATAAAAATCGCCTTGCTCTCGTCTGTAAGTTTGTAAATTTTCTGTCACCCTGTTAACACATGTCTTCAATAAATTTATATCACTGGTTTCCAGGACATTAAGTGGCAATATAAATGGCCTCTCAGATTTGAGTTTTTCATCACTCAGTACGTGACTGCAGGCAAATTAAAATGTG
Source organism: Glis glis (assembly GCA_004027185.1). Classification (NCBI taxonomy): domain Eukaryota; kingdom Metazoa; phylum Chordata; class Mammalia; order Rodentia; family Gliridae; genus Glis; species Glis glis. Next base: position 13,507 of record PVJS01027890.1, read on the forward strand.
GGAGGAGAAAGAAGGGGTGCAACCTGATTTCCATTGGAAGGAAGTAGGGAAAACAGCACACATTTTGGATGGTGAATATTGAGATTTCATTTCCAGATAACAGGCAGACTCATTTTTTTGTCTTTAGGCCTTCCATTTCACATTTGTTTATTTATTTTTCTTGTATTTATTTATTCAGGCTTTAGTGCTGAAGTTTAGGTGATATGACTTTGTATGCTCCCTGAGCCCTCATCATTGATTTCTCCTGCTTTTTCATTAAAAGTCTTTGTACTTACTGTTAAATCACAACTGCCTATGCAGGCAATCCCCTGCTGCAATTGGCAGTGCACTTTTCTTGAGATAATGAAGATTTTCCTTCAGAGCTGAGGATGTCTTATTAGATCAGAGGGCACCAAATGTAGGGACATTCACTATCCTGGGTTTCAGCTTTACAAGATATCATACTTGTTACTCCTAATCATATGTGTCTTCTCTAATGAAGGAAGCAGGCTGTAAAAATAATATATTTTTTATAATTTTGGTGCATCATAAGTATGCATTATACTGAGGTATAGAGTGATAGGAATATATATATACATGACACTTGGCACATTTATGCAAGTGGTATGTGCCTAATTGTACATGTAAATTTTCCTTACCAACTCATTCAAGTATGTCCATTTTATATAGAATCCAAGGCTCTCAAGTACTTTCAAGCATACAATTTTGGTTATGCCACAATAAGAAACAAAAAAATCATATTACAACCAGATTGTTTGATACCTTAGGTATTTTTCTTTCACTCTGATATTATAAGTCAAGAAAGTAAAAATCTCTAGTCACATGTCAGTTCTCTGGTATGTTTTTCCTTAGTTGGCACTTTTGGATTAAGAAAAGCAGAAACTAACATTTAATCAATATCTACTATATATTATGTACTATAGCGAGCAATTGGTCAACATTTTTATTGTCGTTTTTTTCCAACATGATCACATCAAAGTTATTTAAAATTGATGAAGTTCTAGGATCATACAGTTAAATTTACCACCAATTAAAAAACTGATGGAATAAGTCAGTTTCAGAGTTGAAATCTTAAGTCTACCTTTATCCACTAAAAAGCATCAACAAGAAATTGATGGCCCTAAAATGGGCAGAAATTAGTTTCCAAAACCCAGCCAAGTTACACACTAAGTGATAAGAGCTGATTCAAGGGAAACAATGTGGAGAATTAAAGGCAGGACTTGGATTTTTTGCTGGGAAAAGAAACAATCCTTCGTTCTTACTGCTGTTTTTTCTTTTTTTAAAGAAGAAGTCCATTTAAGAGTTCAGACAGAACAAATCAAATTCAATTCTCAGGTGTGAGAAATCAGAATCAGGTGAAATGGAGAGGTAGAATTATGTACCCTGAGGGAGGATTCAAGATGGCGACAGAATAGGAACCACTGAAGGAGCCTGTCTCAAAACTGTCTCAGAATCGCCTCGGGGGCTCAGAACTAAACAACATCGCACAGACACAAGAAGAACCAAAACCCAAAATCCAGTAACCCGAGTATGAATACACAGACACAGAGTCTACCAGCTACAGATTCCCACAGAAAGCTGCAATCTCGAGTCGGCAGGATCTGTAAGGAGCCATTTTACCCCGGTCCCTACAGCCAGGGCTAACAGCCCCCGGCGCCACAGACAGATCAGAAGGAGAAACAGGAGCAGAATTCTGTGAGTGGTGGGGCCATCACAGCAGCAGATTGTGGGCTCCTGCCAAAGCCGCGCACCTCCCCCCCAAAGTGCTATGATCCCGCGAGATCCCCAGCACCCTGCATTGGAGCCCCACGCCAGCCAAGACCCAGGAGGCCTCCGCGCCCCACTTCCTGCATCCCGCCTAGGCAAGCGTGCCATCCTGAACAACCAGGCAGCCAGTTGCACCCTCCCACATGCAACCAGGGCGGCCCCCAACCCCCGCACCTTCCCCTGCGACCTAGGCAGCCAGACGCGTGGTCCCGTGCAACCAGCCATGCCATCCAACGTGACCAGGGTTCCCAGCCAGACGTGGGTGCCTCCCCCGCTCCCCGCCTAGGCAAGCCACGCCAACCGTGCGACCCAGGCGGACAGCCGCGCCTTCACGGGTGACCAGGGTGGCCAGCTGCGCCCCACCTAGTCCAGCTGTGCCATCCCGTGGGACCCAGGTGGCCAGCCTCGCGGTCCTGTGCAACCAGCAATGCCATCCTGCACAACCAGGGTTGCCAGCTGAGACCCAGGCACCCCCCCCCCGCTCTCCGCCTAGGCAAGCCACACCAAACCACGTGACCCAGGCGGCCAGCCGTGCCTTCACGCGTGACCAGGGCAGCCAACCGCACCCTGCCTAGGCCAGCTGCACCATCCCCGTGGGACCCAGGCAGCCAGCTGCGCGGTCCCGTCCAACGAGCCGCACCATCCCACAAGACCAGGGTTGCTAGCCGAGACCCGGGCACCCTCCTCCCACACCCCGCCAAGGCCTGCTGTGCCATCCCGTAAGACCCAGGTGGCCGGCCATGCTGTCCTGTGCAACCCAGGCAGCCAGACATGCAATCCCATGCGACCCAGGCGACCAGCTGCACCGTCCAGCGCGACCAGGGCAAACAGCTGTGCCAAGCCTAGACTGGCCGCGCTGTACCATGCAACCTAGGCGATCAGCAGCGCCATCCCATGTGACCCAGGCAGCCAGACGCATGGCCCCGTGCAACCCAGGGGGCCAGCCACAATGTCCCGCATGACCAGGGCAAACAGCTGAGCCCCTCCTAGGCCAACCAAGCTGTCCCGTGAGACCCAGGCAACAAGATGCGTGGTCTCGTGCGTCCCAGGTGGCCAGCCTTGCCATCCTGCACGACCAGGGCGAACAGCCGCGCCCAGCCTAGGCTGTTCTGTCTGTGGCCAGCCACGCCATCTCAGGCAACCAGGGTGGCAGCTGTGCTCCGCATAGGCCAGCTGCACCATCCAGTGCTACCTGGGCAGCCCCCCTTCGCGCTCCGCGTAGGCCAGTCACGCCATCCCAGGCAAACCAGGCGGTCCTCCGTGCCCTGCCCTGGACTCCAACACCGAAAAATACGACAATGAGGAACAGTGAAGTAAAAAGAAACAAAATGCATCAAGTGAGATTACTGATACTGACCTACAGTAAATGCAAGACAGAGAATTCAGAATTTTGATCTTCAGAATGATGAAAGGCCTCAAAGAAAGCATAGAGGAGATGAAGGAGGAAGTTGAGGCTCTAAGAAAGAATCAGAAAGAAACACTGAACAAAATGAAGGTGTCAATAAACAAATTAAATACTGCAATAGAAACTGACTCTAGTAGGCTTGACCACATGGAAAACAAGGTATCACTCCTGTAAGACAGTTCATTCAAAAATGAAAACACAGTCAACGATATACAGAAGATATTACAACAACACACCATGACCTTCTGGAAATACAGGGCAATACAAGACATCCTAACCTAAGGATAAAAGGCATCGAAGAAGGATTAGAACACAGACTAAGGGTATAAGAAACCTCTTCAAAGAAATAATTTCAGAGAATTTTCCAAATATAGAAAAGGACTTGGACATTCACATACAGGAGGCATATAGAACACCGTCAAGACAGGACCAAAGAAGGACCTCACCACGCCACATAATAATTAAAATGTCTAACGTAGAGGCCAAAGAAAGAATCCTAAAAGCAGCAAGAGCAAAAGAAAGGGTTATATACGGGGGCAAAACAATAAAAATCATCCCAGACTTCTCAACCCAAGTCAGGAATGCCAGGAGGGATTGGTATGGAGTACTCCGGACCCTGGAAGAAAACAACTTCCAATGAAGACTGGTATATACAACAAAGCTATCATTTAAAATTGATGGAGAAATAAAAACATTCCATGATAAACAAACACTTAAAGAATTCATGAGGACCAAGCCAACACTGGAGAAAATCCTAAAAGAAATAAATCACAAAGAAGGGAAAACAAGCAATTTTCAGAACCACAGGAGAGGTGAACTACTCCAGGTAGGCAACTAAACAAGGAGATATGTCACTACATCAAAAAGAAATAGAATTCAAAATGACAGGGAACAAAAATCATATCTCAATAATAACATTGAATGTCAAAGGACTCAACTCCCCAATTAAAAGGCATAGACTGGCAATGTGAATTAAAAAGCATAATCCAACTATATGCTGCTTACAAGAAACTCACCTTCTAGCCAAAGATACTCATACACTAAAGGTAAAAGGATGGAAAAAGATATACCATGCAAACGGAGATCTAAAACAAGCAGGGGTAGCAACACATATATCTGACAAAACGGACTTTAAGCTAAAAAACATCAGAAGAGACAAAGCAGGTCACTTCTTACTAATAAAAGGAACAATCCAACAAGAAGATATAATAATAGTAAACATCTATGCCCCAAATGTGGGTGCACCCACATTCATAAAACAAATTCTTCAGGACATCAGGTCCCAAATAGACCCAAACACAATAATATTGGGAGGCTGTAACACACCACTCACACCACTAGATAGATCCTCCAGACAAAAGATGAATAAAGATTGTTCAGACCTAAAGAAAACCATAGACCAGATGGATCTAATAGACACATATAGATTATTTCAACCAGCAACACCTGAATACACATTTTTCTCAGCTGCCCACAGAACATTCTCCAAAATAGACCACATACTGGGTCACAAAGCAAGCACCAGCAAATTCAAAAGATGTGATATAATTCCCTGCATCTTCTCAGATCACAATGGAATGAAACTGGAAATTAACAACAGGAAGACTAAAAGTAACCACATAAATACATGGAGACTGAATGATACACTTCTGAACGAGGAATGGATCAGAAAAGAAATAAGGGGAGAAATAAAAATTATTTATTAGAATTAAACAAAATTAGAAACATGATGTACCAAAATCTATGGGACACTTTGAAGGCAGTGTTAAGAGGAAAATTTATAGCACTAAGTGCCCAGATAAGAAAAACAGAAGGCATCCAAGTAAATAACCTACTAACACACCTCAGGATCTTGAAAAACAGTCAAATAACAACAAATGTTGATGAGGATGTGGGGAAATCAGGACTCTTCTACACTGCTGGTGGGATTGCAAACTAGTTCAACCACTATGGAGATCAGTGTGGAGATTCCTCTGAAAACTAGGAATGGACCCACCATATGATCTGGCTATACCACTACTGGGTATCATACCAAAGGGATTGAAACCAGAAAAATACAGTAATATATGCATACCTATGTTCATAGCAGCACAATTCACAATGGCCTAATTATGTAACCAACCTAGGTGTCCATCAACAGATAAGTGCATTACAAAATGTGGGAAATACACACAATGGAATAAATACATACTCAGCAATAAAGAAGGACAAAATAACATCATTTGCAAGAAAGTGGAAGGATCTGGAGAACATTATGTTAAGTGAGATCAGTCAATCACAAAAAAAGGGACATATGTTTTCATTAGTATGTGCAACCTAGGGAGTAGTGGGGACACACAACGGACTCTGGTTGATAATGGAGAACCCTCAGTGGGGCAAGGAAAGTGGTACAAGGGAAGGGGGAGGGCAAAAAAGAAGCGAATAAGTGGAATTACTATCATAAATATGTACATGTGAAAATATACCAATATCATTCTTGGTACTTCATACAGGTGGGGGGAGGCAGGGGGGACACTAAGAGCTGTGTGCATGTATATTAACATCAAATAGATATTCACTGCGATGTAAGACTCCAATGCACCAATAAAAGCACGTTAAAAAACAAGAATTATATACCCTGACAAAAGGCACAATCTAAGGAGAGGTGGCCTAGTGGAGTACCCAAGGCATGGAGTGGGAACTCTAGGACACTAGTGTTCAGGGACCTAGTCTAGTTTAAATGGATGAATATATAGTATATCATTCACATTGGCCAGAATGTCATTTCCAAATGGCTTGCTCAGTTTGATGGTGAGAACTATTTTTTTCTTCATCCCCAGGGAGCTGCTACATTGCTGTTGACTCTTCCTATCTGCCATCTTTCCTTCTCCCACATTAGGATCCTCTGGTGTAAAAGAGGACATCAATAATAATTAGATTAGATATAATGCATAAACCTAAACTGTGCCAGCAAAGGCCAATATGTGTGTATTCTGTGTGGTAACATCCAGCCACCCCTCAGCGGGCCGCAGAGCATACCCACGTGGGGTATATCATGCTCCATGTGGGGTATACCTTGTCTCTCCACATTTTACCAGTTTATTACCTTATATCTGTTCTTAAAATAGTATCCTGTAGTGTCCTAGATAAACTTTCAAAGCTTTCTTTTTCCAAGACTTATATTTCTATATGTTCTAAATTATTTTCTATGAATAGGAAAGTGGGTTTTCTTGCCAAGTAACTAGGATGAGAAACCACCATTTTTTTTGTCCTCCACCACTGAGGGAAAATAAGAAGTTTCAGAAATAGAATGCTTTATCTCATGTGTAAAGTCAACAAACTAGTTCCAAAGGCATATGAGAAATCCACACAGCCATCCTATCATCCCAGAAACAGATACTCAGAGTCCATAGAAAATTCAATGGAAAGGATAACAAAATAGTCCCAAGATTCCCAGTTGAAATCCCCCCCATAGATTAGCACCTTCTAATATTACCTCTTGATGAATCTGGTGAGAAAACCTTCTGGATAGGTGCTACTTGAAGCTATTAAATGAAAAAAAAAAACTTTATTGCTTTCCTTCCCTACAAAGTTCTAAGAAGGAAACCAGCTAAATAATTTCTATTTATCATTTGCCCCCCAAGTCTGAACCTTTGAGTATTACTGGTTATATATGCTTCCTCTTTGGTCCATGTTAGATAAACTTTTGTCTGCAAAATAAATCATCTCAAGGTAGAAATAATGTTTTCATTTTTATGAACACAAAATATAATCACCAATAAGAGCCATCTGCAATGCATAGTGAATATACAATGAGTCATATTTTCAGACATAAAAAAACTTGATATTGTGGATATCCGCTGTAACATTTTCACCAGAAAATGTAAGATTCCCTTGTGAATGTTGAAATATTGAAAGCGGTTTCATACCTCCATCATTACCATGATATACTGTTAGAAGCATTAAGAGAAGATTACTTCTCTTAATACACGGAGATGTGAAGACCAATGTTTTCTTTTGAGAGATAAAGGAAGCAAATTCTAGGGAGAGGAAGAAACAGTCTCATTTAGTGTCATGCTGCTAGCCAGGATCAGAGTAGAACTGGAGCCTGAGTTGAATTGAGTCCCCAGATCATTGTACTATTTTTCTCCAGCTTTATTAGGGTATGATTGATGAATAAAGAAAACACACTTAAGGTGTACAACATGTTGTTTTTACATACGCATTTACTGTGAAATATATATATTTAAGGTGTACTCATCCATCCGCTCACTTAGCTACCATCCCTGTGTGTGTCTGTGTGTGCAGAGACCACTTGAGATGTACTCTCAGCAAATTGCAATTACATATTACTAGTGACCATGGTTGCCATGCTATACATTAGATCTCTAGAACTTACACATTTTACGAATTGCACATTTGTACCATTTCACCACTTTTCCCCGTTTCTCAGCCCACCATTCTACTCTCCATTATTATGACTTTGGCAGTTTTGTTTTTAGATTCCCCAGAGAAGGGAGAACATGCTGTGGTGTTGGTCCTTATGTGTTTAGCTAATCCCACATAGCATAATGTCCTCCAGGTTCAACATTGTTGGTGTATCTGCATCAACTTTGCCCTTAGGATTATCTTTGTCACTCTGATGTCTGCTGATACTCAAAATGTTAATGTCGCTGTTTTTCTTCCATATAGGCCATGCTATAATCTCTACTTAAGTCTCATATGGTAATACTGACCTTCTCTTGGCCTCCTTATCCTCTGGCCTTAGCTTTTCTATGTGCACTGCTTTGGTCTCTCTTTATCCTCTGTTGACAAATGCGTTTATATAGTTTAACCTTTGACAATATGCATATTAAATAGAATGGTCTTAAGAAAGTATCTTTGATCTTTCTTATTCCTCTTTCTCTTTACATTTCTGCATGTATAAACTTGGAATAAATCATAACATCACTTTCTAACCCATACATTTAAACACTATTTATTATCCATTTACAATTGAAAAAAACAAGCAACAAAAAATATTAGATATATTAACAAATTTTAAAAGAAACCAAATGATAGAAGAAAATATTTGTTGAATGATAATTTTAACACTAAATATTATCAGGCCCACTTTCTAAAGAAAATAAAACTGAGAGCTGTCTAGGGGATGCTTTAGAAATAGTCCCCAGACTTTGACAATCTTCTGGCTGGGTTCTTGGCCTGTGGCCACTTTCCTTCCATTTAATTTCCATCCAACTGCTGAATTGATCTTGCTAAAATGAAAAATGAATCATTTTATTCACCAGTTTAAATACCTTCTGTGACTTCCTGTTGCTCAGAGAAGGGAACATAAATTCATTAACTTCAAGGTGCTTCCTTAGTATGCCCTACCCTTGCCTTTCTACCTCTGTAGTCATGTCTCTGGACCCTAAAGAAGACACATATGATTCTTCAGAAAAAAAATATCCAATGCATCATAATTCCTTTATGTCTCAATGACTCAGCACATACTCCTTAAACAAGACAAATAAGATCCTTCAGAAAAAATACCATAATTTCTTTATGTCTCAGTAACTCAGTACCTACCCCCTAAACAAGATGCATAAGATTCTTCGGGGAAAAAAAATCCCCAATATACCATTATTCCTTTACATCTCAGTGACTCAGCACATAGCATTCTGCCTCTTTTGGAACTAGAAACTCTTTTTTTACTCTGAATTTTGAATATTTGCATTTGATCTCACAGGGTAAATTTTTATAGTCATCTCTGCATCTCTTCCCCAATTCATATTCTCATTCAGAAGCAAGTAGTGTATTTTTTCTAGGTCCTTGACCCCCTTTGACATGTCAAGAAAAATACATTGAAAAGGACCAAAAATAGCGTTTCTCCCTTCTTGGCCCTTGCGTCCTAGAAGACCCAAAGAAAATGGAAAACAAACAAATAAGCCATAAGTTTTGAAATAGTGATGTGTCATGAAAAAATAAAAGCAAGATAATAACCTAAGAATGCCAGGGACGAGCAAGGAGTACTATTAATTGGTTGTATGGGAGGTATCTTATAGGAGATTTTCTTTGAGGAAAAAACTGAATGAGTGCAGGAAGCCAGAGGCATAAAGGAGATTTCTATAGATTAGAAATACAAAAGACCTAAGTGTAACCAGTTGTTGTTGTTTTCCTGTTTATAAAACAAATAAATAACAAGAGAAGAATCATTGACTAGACTGTGGTAAACAAATGGAAAGTTGCAAAAGATAACATACACCTTCCTCCCTTGGGTGTTAGGGACAAATATCTATACATCTCCTTCAATTTCTTATAACTATTTCTGTACCATTATTGAATCATTTTTATATTTACTTTGCTTTGTATGTTCAATTATCAAAGTTCCTACTAGATTTTGAGACACTATCACAAATATAAAAATTTTCAGGGTATGTATTTTTTATACTTTTATTGGTGCATTATAACTATACATCATAATGAGGTTCAGAGTGATAAAAACATACATGTACACACCACTTAGTGCGTTTCACCCTCCCCCAATCTCACCCTGTCCCCCCTCCCCATATAAGCTATTGAGATTGGTAATATTTACTGTTTCCTTCATAAAATCCCCCTTTTCCTTAACCCCCTGCTACTTTTTCATTGGAATTTTTTCTCATTCATCTGAAGTCTCTTTTGTTTCCAATTTCTCACTAGCTTCCACATATGAGAGACAACATGTGGCCTTTCCCTTTCTGAGACTGGCTAATCTCACTTAGCACTGTGTGGCCAAGCTGTGCTGCTCCGTAGGTTAAATGTATTAAATGCCTACTTGACTTATGATATTTTCAATTTATAGTGAGTTTATTGGAATGTAACTCCATCATCTGTGAATGAAAAACTGTATTTTTCTTTATTTGTATATTTTTTCATATGTCCACATGCCTAGAATGGCCTGAGAAGATATGTGGGATGTGTAGATTGATACGATATTTTCAATATATAGTTAGTTTATTGGACTATAACTCCATCATTTGTGAATGAAAAAACTGTACTTTTCTTTATTTGTATATTTTTTTTCTTATGTCCACATGCCTAGAATGGCCTGAGAAAGCATGTAGGATGTGTAGATTGATATACTCATTAATTTGTTTCTTTCTTTATTCCATAATTGTCGATAGACACTGGGAATAATTGGTGAGTAAAGACCTCTGCAAGCCCCTGCCTTCATTAGAGACTTTACAATTTTGTAGGAGTTTCACCAAATAACTACAGCAATTAAAATATAATTAAAGGTGCAATAGGTAATGTAAAGGAGAGATATGTATGCTGTATTCAGAGATCAAGGAAAATCGCCCTCAAGAAGTAGATTCAAGGGAGTTTGTTATACAAAAATCTGGGCTGTAAGAAGATAAGGAAAGGCACCAGTCATGGATGACAGAACTCAAACATGAAAAGAAAGGTAATTTTGCAGAATATGTAAAAGGTTTTGCCTTTTGCCCTAAGAGCCCTGGGAAATCAATGGTTTCATCTGAAGTAACCACTCAAGGGTTAATTAACTCAGCTCAGCAAACAATTTGAATGCCCACTTTATAGCTAACCAGACTTTCCCCTAACGCATATGACTGCCATCGAGTATTTTAAAATAACCACAGTGACTTCTCTAACTAACACATGCCATAAAGTGGCCTCCATGCTTGTCTTCCCAGGATCACTCTCCTGCTATGCGCATCCACATTCCTGTGCTCTTATCATTCATGTGGCATTTCTTGCTTTGGAAATGTAGGGCTCACACTTGTCTTTGAGCCTTTGAACCTCTGTGTCTGTGCTGCTGCTATACATGAGTGAATTCTTGATGGGAGGACCAGTACTCTGGCTTACAACAAGAGATCAGGCGTCTCTTGGAGGGTCCTGTGTACAGGCTTTATGACCAGTGGTTACTGAAGACAATCTGATATTGTCTTGCCCAACCTGAAATCGTTGATTGTCTAGATGTTGGGTATGAAGCTCTGTGGTACATTTTCAAGATTATCCTTCATTTTTTTTAATTTGGGTAAAGTTGTTGGCTTATACAGGAAATGGATGATCCTGCCAATCAAAATTAAAAGTTATGATCCCATTCACGTCTCTGAGAACAGGATTCAAGATTGAGGCAGCTCTCTCTATTATACCAAATCAATCCACATCTTGATTTAGTTATTGGAGGCAGACATACAGAAAACCTCTAAGAAATAATTTAAACATCTTCAAAGAAAGAAAAACAGAGTAAATATGAATCAGGTATAATGTCACCACACTGGCTACAGTGTTCTGGTTTTATTATGACAATAGACAGAGCTTCTGCATAAGATATGGCTGCTTTATTGGACCCTGCTGACCACTAACCCTGACAAAAACTAGAGAAATGCCTACAGAAAAAACAAGCAAAAAAAGGCAAAAAGAAAGAAAAGCTACAGAAAATATGCTTCCACTTTCTCTCTCTCTCTCTCTCTCTCTCTCTCTCTCTCTCTCTCTCCCTCTCTCTCTCTCTCTGAACACAAGCACATTTTTCATTTGTTAAAAACTGTACGCATATGAGGGACAGCATTCTCTATGTCTTTGCTTTATTTATTCATTGAAGCAGTATTTCTCAACCTCTTCACCATTGATATTTCAGGTTGAATAATTCGCTGTAGGAGACTGTCCTGTGAATTTTAGTATTTTTAGCAGCATCTCTAACTTACACCAACCAGATACCACTAGCACCCTTCTGACCCTTGGTTGTGACACAAAAATATCTCCATCTATTGCTAAATTACTCCTGGTGGCCACAGTAAGAACCACTGTATTACAAAATGAATTAAGGGTATAATGTGAAAAAGGAAATTGCTAGATAATTTACCTTTCCATATTCTTTATGTCTTTGTATTTATATATGAAGCATATGAGATTGCATGATTCTTATATTATCTTATTTAATTTTCATAAATATTTTTGAAGCAGCTGTTATTTCCTATATCAACTTCTGCCGAAACTAAAGTTTATAGAAGTTAAGAAACTTGCATAAAATCCATAAACAATAAGAGGGAGGACAGGGATAAGAGCCCAAATACCCTCAGATAAATCACTGACAAATGATGAGCATTTTGATTCATTATAATCTAATGCTATATATGTTTCACAATGAAAACTTTGAAAATTACTTACTGCCTTCATTCCATTTCAAATCTACAATAAAAGGCACTCATGCACAAAAAGAATTGAGCATATTTTCAAAGGACTTCCATGTCATATCTGCCTTTTACCCCTCATCATCAA
>PVJS01027891.1:0-15026 GCA_004027185.1 Glis glis
TATATATATATATATACACATACACACTTATATCTACTTATATATGTATTGGTATGCTATTAAAACATACTTTAGAAATCAAATCTTTACATTTGATTTTATTATAAAAGTATTACCTAAGCTGGGCGTGGTGGCGCATGCTTGTAATCCCAGTACTTGGGAGGCTGAGACTGGAGGATCTGGGTTCACAGCCAGGCTCGGCAACTTAGTGAGATCCTCTGTAACTTAGTGAGACCCTGTTTCCAAATAAAAGAATAAAAAATAGGGCTGAGGGTGTAGCCCAGAGGAAGAATGCCCCTGGGTTCAATCCCCTGTGCTGCCAAAAAAAAAAAGTGTTACCTAGAATTTTTCGCTTTTTCGCTTTATAGTAATTGCTTGGTCTATTTTTATTGTTGCTAAAAGGTAAACTATTGAGTTTGATCTTATCTAAATAAAGATGATGACTATCCTAGAAGAATTTAACCCAGAGGCTATTTGAAGCAAAAGTGAATCTATTTAATTGAGAAAAAAAGCTTTTTAACTGGGAATTGAACTCAGGGGCATTCTACCTCTGAAATAGACCCAAGCCCTATTTTACTTTTTATTTTGAAACAAGGTCTCGCAAGAGTTGCTGAGGCTGGCTCGAATCCTCCTGTCTGAGCCTCCCAAGTACTGGGATTATAGATGTGTAGCACCATGCCCAGCTCATAGAGAAATTTATTATACATTTTTATGAAGCACTATATGTGTTACCCTTTAGGAACAGTGATCAAGTCTCCACCAAAGGCTAGAGTTTTAATACATGGACTTCATCTTTTGAATCATCCATTATGATTCACTTATAATGGCATACTAAACTTGTATGGCTAATCAAATATTGAGCACAACTGGCTAAAGCACATGTACAACATTTAACCAAAAATTGCATAGAAAAGTAAAGAATGCACTTGGGACTCCCAAATACCGTATGGTTGGATATTTCTTCAATAACTCAGTATACTTTTATATTTTACAGTTTATCGCTGCTAGAAATAGGTATAATCTTGCAATTTACAAATTTATTGCCATCAAGTAAGTGCTTTTTGAAATCTCCTAGACTAAAATTCACATATGCAATATAATGATAATTATAATACGAGAAATGTGATTTGTTACTAGATAAAACTTCAATCCATGACATTCATTGTATATTGTCAGCATAAAAGAAAACATCACTGGCCAATGTGACAAATAACAAAAATAATCTGAAAATACAAAATACTATATCTAACACTTTTCATATTTCTACTTTAAGCTCTTAATACCTGAAGACTTAAGTTGTATTGCATGATAGTGGTTCAGAATAAAAAATAAAAACAAAAAGAATTGCTTCAGTCATTCTAGCAAGTTTACAGAGGGAGGCACATGAGATCAAGGGCTCAGGAAAGTCCAAAAATATTTTGAGAAGCCAGTTTTATACCAATTTAATAACATAACTGAGGTCAGTTTGCTCATTAATGAATGATTAGAAGTACCAGAATCCTGAAAAAGACAAAATGCTAACACAGTATCACAATATGTGACTTTAAACAACAGAAATGTTGTTGTGATTCTGGAGGCTGAATGCCCAAAATGAAGGTGTTGGCTGGGCCCTGTTCTCTCTGAAGGCTTCAGGGGAGGAGCTTTCCTCACCTCCACTTTGCCTTGCTTCTGGTGACAGATTGCAGGCAACCCTGGCCATTCCTTGGCTTGCCGCTGAATCATTCTGAGCTGCATTCATCTGTCCTCAAGTGGCTGTCTTCTTTGTGTGTCTCTGTGTCTCTTTTTCCTTTCCTGAGGATAGCAGTCATATTGGATTAAGGGCCCACCCTACTCCTGTTTGACCTGATGTTAACTGAATTAATGACATCTACGATCACTATTTCCAAAAAAGCTCACATTCTAAGATTCCAGGAAGGACATAAAGTTTGGTAGATAGCATTCAACTCAGTACACTAAGCAGTGTTTATCATCTTTTACAACTTTTATCCTTAGGAAAAAGATCTTTAATTGATGACCATATGAATAGAATATTTTGCTTCTACTTCGAAGTTACAGTGAGTCTATTTGTCCTAAAATTTATTGAAATCTAAAATATTGATATGGTACTTTATTCATTATTGTCTGAATAGTGTGTAAAATCATTGATATAAATGGATGGAGCCATTTACTGTAATAGCCTTTATAAGTTTGATAAAAGAGAAATACAATTTGAGCAAAAGGATGGATGAAGTATTAATGGGGTTAATCAGTGTGCTGATGGGAAGAGTTGCTGAGGTGGAAGAGCCTTAAAGCAACAAAAGTTGTCCTTAAAGGCAACTCTGAAAAATCTAACTTCTTAAAAAAATTCATGTGACATGCCATGCAATTGAGGTTAAGAAGCTCAGGTGTATGTCAAGGTACCTATCATTACTCACTTATTATTTAATAAACACTTAATTGAATACCAACTGTGTGTATAGCTCCTTATGCAGTAAAGAGAGAACAAGTATGGCTTGAAGATAGAGGGAGTGGGCTCCTCCAGTCAGGAGCCCACTCTTTTCTTGTACATGCCATCTTCCATGAGATAACCCATCAAGAAGAATTTTGTAAGACATGGGCCTCTCAACCGTGGATATTCTTTTTTTTTTAATTTTTTTTTTTTTTTTGCGGTACCGGGGATTGAACGTAGGGGCGTTCTACCTCCGCGCTACGCCCCCGGCCCTATTTTTTATACTTTATTTTGAAACCGGGTCTCATGAAGTTGCGGAGGGCCTCACTAAGTAGAGAGAGAGAAAGAGAGAGAGAGAGAGAGAGAGAGAGAGGGAGAGAGAGAGAGAGCGAGAGAGCTGAGGCTGGCCACGAACCCGGATCCTCTGGTCTCCGCCACCCAAAGTACTGGGATTACAAGCGTGCGCCACCATGCCCGGCGTGGATATTCTTTTATAGTGGTACAAAATGGATTAAGGCAGATGGACGTTAGTGTTTCAGCTTTTGGCTATTAGAAATAAAAATGCTATGACTACCTAGCAGGTTTCCTGTAAATACAGTTATAATTCTTAAATGCTTGGAAGTAAGAGGACTGGTCATGTGCTAATTTTTAGTTTTAATAAAGCTTTTGTTTTAGATTTTCAGAAAAGTTGAAAAATAGTAGAGAAGATTCCTGAATTTCGTACACTGAGGGCATTCTACTGTTCAAATTTTCTATTACTATTATATACTTGTCAAAAAATAAACATATGCTGATATGTTGTTATTCACTATTTTTTTATATTTCCTTAATTTTTAATCTAATGTCATTCTGTTCCAGGTTCCCATCCAGGATTTAGTCAGTGTATCTCCTTAAGGTTTTTCTAGACAGTGACAGTTTTTCAATATTTCCTTGTCTTTGATAATCTTGATAATTTTGATTGTACTGGCTAGGTATTTTGTAGAACATCCTTCAATTAGTTTTTTTTTACTTTACTCATGATTAGAATTGGGCTATGTTTTCTTGGGAATAATACCACAGAAGTAAAATGTTATTCCAATCACATCATAAGAACATATGCTATCAATATAACTCATCACTCATGATGTTAATCTTAATATTGGCTGAAGTAATATTTGTCAGATTTGTTCATTGTAAAATTAATAATTTTCCTCTTACAGTAATTTTTTAAGAAACTGTTAAACTGCTCTTTAAAGTAATTGCAACATATTATACTCTTTATGTGAGAATTCTACTTACTCCACATTGTTGTCAATACTTGGTATGTTAAAACTTTACAATGTTAGCCATTCTAATTGGTACTAGTGGTTTCTCATTATAGTCTTCATTTGTAATTTATTTGTATTTTCTTAATGACAAATTATTTCAGTGTCTCTCCATGTGCCTATTTGCCATTTGTATATATTTTTTGAGAATATTTTAAAAATGAAGTTTGAGCCAGGCGTGGTGGCGCACACTTGTAATCCCAGTATTTGGGAGGCTAAGACCGGAGGATCCAGGTTTGCGCCCAGCCTCAGCTACTTAGTGAGGCCCTCTGGAACTTAGTGACACCCTGTTTCAAAATAAAGAATAAAAAATAGGGCTGGGGGTGGAGCTCAGAGGTACAATGCCTCTGGGTTCAATCCCCATTACCACACAAAAAAAATCAAATCTTTGTTCATTTTTAAATTATGTTGTCAACCTAATTTAGGTTTAAAATTGAATTGTTAGCCTTCTTTATTCTGGATATGAGTCTTGTATGAGATATATAATGTGAAAATATGTTCTCTAATTATGCATCTTAACTTTCATTTTTCTAAAACTTGCAAAATTCTCAATTATGGTCAAGGTAAATTTATAAAATTTTTCTTTCATGATTGTGTACATGTTTTTATAACACAGAAACCTAAAATCAGTAAGATTTTATGCTGCTTTCTCATAGAGGCTTAATGGCTTTATACTTACTTTTATGACTGTGATATATAGCAGAATGTGTAAGTTTAGAGAGTTTTTAAAATATTTATACTGTATATCCAATTTTTCTCTTTTCCTTATAATATTGTATTATCACATTTGTGGAAAATCATTTAACTGGATATGTCAGGTCTATTTCTGGACACTTGGTTTCATTCTATAATTTTTTTTTTTTGCGGTTCCGGGGATTGAACCCAGGGGCGTTCTACCTCCAAGCTACACCCCCGGCCCTATTTTTTTATACTTTATTTTGAAACCAGGTCTCATGAAGTTGCGGAGGACCTCACTAAATAGAGAGAGAGAGAGAGAGAGAGAGAGAGAGACAGGGAGAGAGAGAGAGAGAGCTGAGGCTGGCCTGGAACCTGGATCCTCCGGTCTCCACCTCCCAAAGTACTGGGATTAAAAGCGTGCGCCACCACGCCCGGCTCATTCTATAATTTTATATGCATATTTTTTAAAAACATAACTCACTTCTGAGTATTATCCCTCTCTATTGTCTTTAAATCAGATATTATAAATCCTCTTTAGTTTTTTCAAAATTTATACAATTTATTTTTTACATTGACTTTATATGTAATAAATTCACTTGTTCAATAACATTTTTTACTAGAAATTTAACATTAAATTTAACTTTTTTTTTACTAGTAAATTTAGTAAGGTTTTCTATCTAGGAAAGCTTGTTCTTTAGAAATAAAGTCCAATTGTTTTTATGCATTATGTATTTTGTTTCTCTGATTTGCCTAATAACATTATACATGTCGTCTGTGCAAATTTCAAATGGATGTTTTGAACATTTTAGCTAATGGATATTATTTCTTGTTTTTCATCTGAAGGTAAGGAAGGGATCAAGCCTTTTCTTATTATGCACAATATTTATTATAAGTTATTAGTTAACAGACTTTATCAGGTTGAGAGTATTCTCCATATTGTCTGTTTTCTGTTTGTTCTTATCCTGAATAAATGCTGAGTTCTACAAAATACTTTCCCTGCATTTATTAAAAATGTTTCTTTTTCTTTTATCAATATTGCAAGTTACAATGATTTCTTTGTATTCTTTTTATTACAATGATATTAAATCAAAATCTTATATTCTTAAAATTACATATTACTTCCTTTATGTATTATTGAATTTATTTTCAATACTTCTGTTGGTGCATTATAGTCTCGCATTGTAGTGATAGTGACATACATGCACACAGCACTTGGTGAGAATTCCCCAGCTCCCTCCCCACCCCCTTTTCCCATACAGGATATTGAGATTGACATTGGTATTCTCACATATGTACATAATGTCAATGGAAGTGATTCCTTCATTAATTATCCCTCTCTCCCTCACTCACTCCTATACCCACGTTCCTTACTCCACTGGAGTTTCTCCTCCATTATCTAAAGTCCCTCTTGTATCTTGATTACTCCCTAGCTTCTGCACATGAAAGAAAACATATGACTCTTCACTTTCTGTCACTGGCTAATCTCACTTAACATAATATTCTCCAGGTCCATCCATTTTCCTGCAAATGTCATAATGACATAATTTTGTTCTTCTTTATTGTTGAGTAGAATTACATTGTGTGGATATCCCATAATTTTGTAATCCATTCATCTGTTGATGGACACCTGGGTTGGTTCTATAATTTGGCTATTGTGAATTATACTGCTATAAACATGGATATGCATACATTACTACAAAATTCTGATCTCAGTCCCTTTGGAAAGATACTCAGGAGTGGTATAGCTGGATCATATGGTAGATCTGATCCATTCCAAATCTTCTGAAGAATCTCCACACTGATCTCCATAGCAGCTGTACTAATTTGCAATCCCACCAACAGTGTAGAAGAGTTCATATTTTCCCACATTCTCGCCAGCATTTATTGTTGTTTGACTTCTTGATGATTGCCATTCTGATTGGGGTTAGATGAAATCAGAGTGTAGTTTTGATTTGCATCTCCCTAATTGCTAATAATATTGAACATTTTTTCATGTATTCATTGGCCATTTGTATTTCTTCTTTTGTGAAGTGTCTATTTAGTTCAATTGCCCATTTCTTGATTGGGTTATTTGGGGTTTTTTTTAGTGGTAAGTCTTTTAAGTACTTTGTATATTCTCTATCAGGAATAGCTGGCAAAGATCTTCTCCCTTTCTGTAGGCTCTGTCTTTAGATTCTTTATGGTTTCCTTTGATGAGCTGAAACTTTTTAGTTTAATGTCATCACACTTATTTATTCTTGTTTTAATTTCCTGAGCTTCGGGGTCTTTTTGAGGAAGTTTCTACCTGTGCCTATATATTGGAGTGTTGGTCCTATGCTCTCCTCTAGTAATTTCAGAATCTCTGGTCTAATTTCCAGGTGTTTGATCCATCTAGAATTGTCTCTTGTGCAGTGTGAGAGGTAGGGGTTTAGTTTCATTTTTCTACAAATGGATAATCAGTTTTCCCAACACTATTTGTTGAAAAGGCTATCTTTTCTCCAATGTATGTGTTTGGCTTCTTTGTTGAAAATCAATTGGCTATAAGTGTGTGGACTTTTT
This sequence comes from Glis glis, assembly GCA_004027185.1. Classification (NCBI taxonomy): domain Eukaryota; kingdom Metazoa; phylum Chordata; class Mammalia; order Rodentia; family Gliridae; genus Glis; species Glis glis. The sequence continues at coordinate 6,949 of PVJS01027891.1, forward strand.
TTTGTATCGTTTATTTTGTTCCATTGGTCTGTCTGTTTTATGCCAATACCATACTTCTTTTATTACTGTACCTCTGTAGTATAATTTGAAGTCAGGAATTCTGATGCCTCCTGCATGGTTCTTATTGCTGAGAATTGCTTTGGCTATTCTGGGTCTTTTGTTTCTCCATATAAAATTAGGACTGATTTTTTTCTAGGTCTGTGAAGAATGATATTGTTATTTTGATAGGGAATACATTGACTCTGTAGATCACTTTTGGTAGAATTGCCATTTTGGAAATATTTATTCTGCCTATCCAAAAGCAAGGGAGATCTTTCCATCTTCTAAGATCTTCTTCAATTTCTTTGTTTAGTGTTTTATAATTTTCATTGTAAAGGTCTCTTAAGTCCTTGGTTAGATTTATTCCTAGGTATTTTATTGTTTTTGAGGTTATTGTGAATGGAATTGTTTTCTGGATTTCTTTTTCAGTGGATTCATGATTGGCATATAGAAAAGCTACTAATTTTTTTTAGATTGATTTTGTATCCCGCTACTTTGAAGAATTTTTTTTTTTTGCGGTACCGGGGATTGAACACAGGGGTGTTCTACCTCCGCGCTACACCCCCGGTCCTATTTTTTATACGTTATTTTGAAACCAGGTCTCACGAAGTTGCGGAGGGCCTCACTAAGGAGAGAGAGAGAGAGAGAGAGAGAGAGAGACAGGGAGAGAGCTGAGGCTGGCCGTGAACCCGGATCCTCCAGTCTCCGCCTCCCAAAGTACTGGGATTACAAGTGTGCGCCACCACGCCCGGACTACTTTGCAGAATTTGTTAATCATATCTAGAAATCTTTTGGTTACGTTTTTTGAGTCTTCTAAATATAGGATCATGTCACCTGCAAATAGAAATAATTTCAGTTCTTCTTTTCCTATTTTAATGCCTTTGCTATTCTTCTCTTTCCTAATCACTCTGTCAAGAGTCTTACATACTATATTGAAAAGGAGTGATGATAGTGTGTGGGTGATCTGAGGTGACTGGAGCTGCCTGCTCTGTGTTATCTGTCCTTAAGGGCATGGCATGTCTTGAGGCTTGGCATACCAAGCCTAGCAGGAAGCATACCTCCTGCAAGAACACAGCCTGTTCTGATGAGAACAGAACATAGAGGGAGGCTACGGCCTCGGAGGATCCAAGTTTCATGACATTCTTGCTCTTGCTCCTTGAGAAAATGGTAAGCACAAGACTGCTTAGTGTCTTAATTCTTAGAAGTTTTATTTTAAGAAGATACATGGTAGTTTGATTAGATTAGTGCCTTCCTGTATGAGTTTCCCAGGATTTTTTCTATAAAAGAAGTCTGTTGCTCTTAATAAATATGCATTTGTTTGGAGTCTAACTCCTGCTTTGCATCCCCCATGTCCTGATTTCTGCGTCGTTGCATCTTCCCGGGGTCTCCGCTCCCCTAGAGAGCGACCACAATAGTGGCCATCCTTGCCTTGTTCCTGATTTAAAGGGGATTCCCACAGTTTTTCCACATTCAATATGATGTTGGCTTTGGGTTTATTGTATATTGCCTTCATGATGTTGAGGTAAATTCCTTCTATTCTGATTTTCTGCGGTGTTTTTTAACATGAATGGGCGTTGGATTTTGTCAAATACTTTTTCTTCATCTATTGAGATGATCATGTGATTTTTGTCCTTAGTTCTATTTATATGGTGAATGACATGTATTGATTTGTGTATGTTGAACCAGCATTGCATCCCTGGAATAAAACCAACTTGGTCATGATGTATAATTTTCTTGATATGGTTTTGAGTGCATAGCACTAATATTTTGTCTAGAATTTTTGCATCTAAGTTCATGAAGGATATTGGTCTGTAGTTTTCATTTCTTGAGAGATCTTTATTCAGTTTTGGTATTAAGATGGTACTGGCCTCATAGAAGGAGTTTGGAAGGATTTCATCTCTTTCAATATCATGAAATAACTTGTGAAGTATTGTGTTTAGATCTTCTGTAAATGTTTTGTAGAATTCAGCTGGGAATCCGTCTGGACCTGAGCTTTTCTTTGATGGAAAAAATTTTATTGTTGTTTCTATCTCTTTGCTTACTGTTGGTTCAATTTAGGTAGTTTGTATGTATCTAGAAATCTGTTGATTTTTTTCCTATGTTTTCCAGTTTATTGGAATATAACTTTTCAAAAATAGTTTCTGATGATCCTTTGGATTTCCTCAGTGTCTGTGGTAATGTCTTCTTTTTCATTTCTGATTTTAATAATTCAGGTTGATTTTCATTCTTTTGGTTAGGTTGGGTAAAGGTTTATTCACCTTATTAATCTTTTCAAAGAGACAGCTTTTTGTTTTGTCAATCTTTTGTATTTTTTCACTATTTCATTGATTTCTGCTCTGATTTTAATTATCTCCTGCCTTTTACTGGCTTTGGAATTAATCTGTTTTTTCGTTTAATTCTAGGAATTTTTTTATTTCTCCCTTTACTTCTTCTATTATCCAGTTCTTATTCAAAAGTGTATTATTCAGTTTCTATGTATTAATTTAATTTCTTTTGGTCTTCCTGTTGTTGATTTCTACTTTCATTCCATTATGATCTGAAAAGATGCTAGGGATTATATTACATTTTTTTAATTTGCTGGTACTTCTTTGTGGCCCAGGATGTGGTCTTATTTGGAGAACATTCCATGAGTAGCTGAGAAAAATGAGAAATCAGCTGTTGTTGGTTGGAATATTCTAAATATGTTTATTAGGTCCACTTGGTTTATAATATTATTTAGCTCTGCAGAGTCTTTACTCATCTTTTTCCTGGAAGAGCAATCTAATGGTGTGTGAGTGGTGTGTTGATGTCTGACAATATTACTGTATTTGGGTCTATTTGAAACCTGAACAGTTTGCTTTATGAAAATGGGTGTGCCCACATTTGGGGTATAAATGTTTACTATCATTACATCTTTTTGTTGGATTGTTCCTTTTATTAGTAAGAAGTGACCTGCTTTGTCTCTTCTGATAAGTTTTAGCTTCAAGTCTGCTTTGTCAGATATAAGTGTTGCTACATTGCTACAATCCACATGGCTAGTCTATACCTTTTAATTAGGGAGTTTAAATTATTGACATTCAATGTTGTTATTGAGAGATGAGTTCTATTTCCTGTCATTTTGAGTTATATTTTCTTTTTGATATATTATTTCTCCTTCACTTCGTTGCCCATCTGGTGAAGTTTGCCTTTTCTCTTGTTCTGGTATTTATTTCTTTTTTCTTCTTTGTGTTTTATTTCTTTAAGTATTTTCTCTACTGCTGGCTTAGTATTCATGAATTATTTTAGTTTCTACTTGTCTTGGAAGGTTTTTGTTTCTCTGTCAATTTTGAATGATATCTTTCCTGGATATAGCAGTCTTGGTTGGAAGTTGTTTTCTTTCAGGGTTGGGAGTACATCATACCAGCCCCTCCTGGCTTTCATGACTTGGATTGAGAAGTCTGTAGTGATTCTTACTGTTTTTCTCCTGAATGTCACCAGTTCTTTTATTCTCAATGCATTTAAGGTTCTTTCCTTCTCCTCTAGTTTAGTCATTTTGATTATTATGTGGTGAGGAAAAGTTCTTTGATTTTGTCTTGTTGATGTTTTGAATTTTTCCTGTACATGGATGTCCAACTCTTTATCTATGTTTGGGATATTCTCTGATATTATTTCTCTGAAGAGGTTTCTAATGCCCTTGGTTTGTGCTTCTAGAACTTCTTCAATTCCTATCATCTGTAAATTAGGTCATTTCATATTTTCCATACTTCTTGGATGTTCTGCTTCTGTTGTCATATTGTCTTCTCTCTGTTGTTGACAGTGATCAGTTTTGAATGAGTTCTATTTGCCATGTGGTCTAGTCTGCCAGATGTGGTTTCTGTTGAGGACTTGAATTCACTTATTGTCACTTTCATTTTTTTCAAAGCCTCTTTTTGGTTCTTACTTAGGGCCCCAGCTTCTCTATTCATATGTTCTTTCATTTTCTGTACTCTTTCTCTGATCTTTTTATGGGGCCTTTGATCATATTTAAAATCAAAATTCTGAATTCTTCTTGCATTTTCTGCAGCTCAGTATTACAGTTCCCTTGTTGTTGAGTTTTGAGAGTTTATTGTTTTCTCATTGGTCTTCATTCTCATGTTTTCAGAAGTCTCAGGTTTGTATTTCTGTTGTTTTGGTATCTTCTTCCTCTTTGTGTGAGAATCCTATGTCTATTTGTTGCCCCTTTGTAATAAGGTATATGCTGGGGGTATTTATTTGCCTCATTGACTGTCTCATATCACTAGCCTTTTGAGTTTGTTCCCCAGAATCTCTTTAACAAGATATAGTTCTTAGTCACTGCAGTCAAACAGGAGTCTCTGATTGGCTGCAGGCCACTGTGATCTCCAGGCCCAAACTCATCAGGACCAGAGACTATGATGTTCTGTTCAGAGCCTGTTGCATGCTGGTTGGGACTTAATGCCCTACAGACAGCACTGCTGCTCTTCTGGTTGTAAACCCATGAAACCCTGTACAGCACTGACCTCTGATATCTGTGGGCACTGGGCATAAGCTCAGAAGGGCCAGAGATTACTATGTTCCAAGCTTATGGCCTTGCTGGCTGAGCTTTGATGGCCCAGGAACACCACTACTGATCTACTGGTTGTAATTACATGGAGCTCTGTCATCACTGGCATGTGTGATTGCCAGGCACAAATTCTGATGATGGAGATAGTGTTATGTTCCCAACATGAATCATGTGATTCATGTAGGATCACATGAATCCCTGCTAGCCCCTGACCTCCCTGCTTTCAGGGCCCAATCTCTGGGAGGGAGAGATTGTACCGTTTTGAGCCTGGGGCTTGGTGGCCCAGTTATTTAGCCCCAGTGACACCACTGTTGCTCTGGGCAGCAATGATCACATGAGACCTTGTTGGCCTCTGGCCTTGGGGTTTGTGGTACCCAAACACCATCCAGCACAAGTTCATAACCTGAGCCTGCAGCATAATTGGGTGAGTTATTTCACCCCTCAGACACCACTGCTGGTGGTCCTGTGGTGCTTGCTGGAGACCCTGCAAGGGTGTGGCAAATTGCTGACTCTAGGTCCCACCTGCCTGAGTGTCCCTAGGGACCATCTGCTAGTTCACATTTCTCCTGTGTCCAACTGTAGCCCCCACCCCCACTTCCTCAGGGACTATTGATTTTCAAACTCACAGACCCCCGCAGGTCTGTTCCTAGCTGTGCTAGTCCCTTTAGCTGTGCAGGCTCCCACTGGGATGGTTTGTTAACTCACAGTCTTGACAAGTGCCCCTCAGGTCCCTGCAGGAAGGGATGAGTTCAGCTGCAGCCATAGGAGTTTGCTGGGTAGTTTGGATGGGTGGTCTGGAGATTCATAGTGATCTTGAAGAAGCAGATTATAGCCACTGGGATCCCTGCAGGAAGGGCTTGTTGTTTCTTAGTCTGAGTTTAGCTGCAGCCCAGGACCACTGAGTGGTTTGGCTGGGTAGCCTGGGGAGTCGCAGTCTTGCAGCGTGGAGAGAAGAATGTGATTGCTTTTTGATGATGGTTTTCTGCAATAACTGGCTCAACTTCTTTGCTGGAGTTGGTCTCTGAGAGCCGTTGGGTCCCAGCAACCACCAGCCCCAGGGAGGGCTCATCAAGATGGTGCAGCCCCCACTCTCTACTCACCAGATGAGATGCGTGATGCTCTTTTCAGTCCTCTGTTCTCTGTGCTGTGGACATTTCCACCACATTTGCACTGTCTTTCTTCTGTTGAGTTCTGACTGCTTTTCTTCTCTTGCCAAGAAGCAGTCTTCTCGCTGGTTGAGTTCCAACGCTCAGAATGACAAAAATGCACTGTCTACCTGTATTCCATCATCTTTAATCCTGAACTATGTATTATTAAATTTAATTCACAATTATTTTATAAGAATGTTTGTATTTCATGTTTTGAGGGATATTTATAGTTTTCTTTTGTTTAGTATATCTTTTTGATTTTGTTATTGGAATGCTCATAGAATTAGATGAAAATATTTCTCCTTATTCTATTATCTGAAAATTGTGTTTAATTGGTATTATATTTTCCTTATATATTTGTTAGAATTCAGAAATGGGCTAGTCTCATCCTGGAATTCTCTTCCTGATAAAGACTTTGAACTACAAACCCAGTTTCTTTAATTAATATAGATTTATTTGCATTATTTTATTGAAAGAATTTTAGCAATGTGTGTCTGCTAAGAAATTTGCCTAATTTAAATTTATTGGCATAAATTTGTTCTTAGTGCTTTCTAGTCATGTTTTCATTTTATTTATTTTATTTCTAATATTGGTGGTTTGTGTCTACTCTCTTTATTTCCTCATTAATCTGGATAGAGATGTATTAATGGCATTGAGCTTTTCAAAGAATGAACTTTTGATTTTATTAGTATTCTCTATTGCTTTTCTGTATTCTTTTTTCAGTGACTTCTGTACTTAATTAGTGCCTTATTCTTCTTACTTTATATTCAATATGCTCTTTTATTTCCAAGAATCTACTAGAGCTGGAGAAGAAACATCAGAAAGAACAGGAAGGGTACTCTCAATAGCTCCAACAGAGTAAGCAAGGTTGTTAAATAGTGTGTTTAGAAAGATAATTGACTTAGTGAACTGAGATTTATCCTGGATCGAAGGAATTACTGAATTTACCTAGCAAAGTTTCACAAGCAAGCACTGAAAAAAAAATATTTTCAAGTAACAAAACCGCACACCAAAACAAACCTTCAAAATATCTAAGGGAATAAAACACTCCATTGCCCAAAAATATAAAATTTGTAATGCTTAGCATCTAATAAATAATTATATACATTAAAGGAAGGAATGAAGTATTACAGACAATAATGAGAAAAAAGTGAGCATGAATATTAAATATGTATCAATAATATTTCCCTTTCTCAAGAAAAATGAAGAAATCTTTAATGTAACAAATAAACATGAAAGATAAAAGAAAACCCCAAACCAAAATTCTAGAGATGACCAGTATGCTGTATTAGATGAAAAATATACTGGATGGGATATCAGTCACTAAAAACTAAGAGAGAGAAGTGAACTTTAAAACATATCAAGAAGAAACTCTATTAAAATAGAGATAGAAAAAAGGAATATTCAAATGGAATACTCATCAGTAATGTCATCAAGCATTTTAATATACATGTAATTAGAATCACATAAAAGCAGGGAGAGGATGGGGGACAAAAATACTGGAGGAAATAATGTCCAATTTCCAAATACAATAGAAATATAAACCCATAAATTCAAGGAGCTCAACAAATTCCAAGCTCAGAAATATACATCAAGTTATATCGTAATCAAATTACTTAAACCAATGATAAATTGATAAGCTAAAAACATTAAAAGATGAAAGACACCATGTACAGTGGAACAAAGATAAGTATGATATCTACTTTCTCATTATAATAATATGAAAGCCAGAATACCATGAAGAAAAATCTTTAAAATATGGGGAAAAATCTGTCATTCTAGGATTCTATACCTAGCAAAAATATCTTTCCATAAAACCTGTTTTGGAAGAAGTCATCATCAGTAGACCAGTATAACAAGAATTATTAAAGTAACTTTTTCAGGTAGAAAGAAAATGACACCAGATAAAAACTGACATTTATACAAAAGAATACTGAACACCACTAATGTGTGGGTGAGTATAAAGAACATTTAAAATTTTTTATGATACTTTAAAAGTTAATTGCTCAAGGGGGAGCCTGGATTAGAAGAAATGGTTACAGGTCTGTAAGACTTGCACATTAACAAAACGTATGTAAGTCTGAAGGTTCTGCCCAGCTTATAGAAATAGGATGTCCATTTTTAAAAAGATAATTAGCTGCTTAAAGGAAAATGATAATGATGTATTGTGGTATTAATAACATATTCAGAAGAAAATATATGACAGCAATTATGCAAACAGTAAAAATTTTTGGTTGTAATATCCTTATACTATGCTGAAATTTTATAGTACTTGAAGTATATTATAATAAGTTAAGATGGGATTGGATGAGAATACACAATCACTTTGGCATGCTAATACTTTGGCTCCTTCTCATATTTTTAAAAAAGTT
>PVJS01027891.1:15126-26016 GCA_004027185.1 Glis glis
GCCCTCCGCAACTTCGTGAGACCCGGTTTCAAAATAAAGTATAAAAATATAGGGCCAGGGGCGTAGCGCGGAGGTAGAACGCCCCTGCGTTCAATCCCCGGTACCGCAAAAAAAAAATTTTATTTAGAAAAAATAAGTTATCAAGGTTTTAGATTTAACCCCAATATTACAAATGATGGCGCTAAATGTAAGTGGTCAAAACATCCCAAATAGAAGGCAGACATCAGCTGATTGCAGAAAATTAATAGCCAAATATATGCCAACTACAACAAATCAAAACATAAAAACCAAAGGATGTTTTAAGTAAAAGGAAAGGGATAGATATTACACATAAACACGGGTGGGGGGAAGCACTGCTGCCTGGGTATTCTCTCCAAGCTAAAGGCTGGAGTGATCATAGGTCCTGCCATATTTGTTTCTCTCCTCTCAAATAGCATTTTTTCATGGTACTTGTCCAATATCTAAAGACTCTTATTTCACATATTTTGACTGAGTTAGTCTTAAGACCAAAAGGTAAATCTGTTGTCTTACTATCTTGGGACCAGAAATGGAAATTAAGAATATGTTGATACTACCCAAAGCTCTTACTATTTGGTTTTTATTACTTTATGCTTTTTATTCCTGCTCCATTCTTCAGCTAGTTTCCATGTATGTTTATTCAGACCCAAGCTCCAAATTGGTGCTTTAAGTATGTAGATAGGGCTGCTGCATTTTCTCTCATTAAGGGTCAGGTGTCAAGCTTTTTCGGTTTTGTGTCTCTGCTAACCACTTCCAGAATGCACTGGAAACAACATGACCTCCCAGACTTCACTAACATATTCCATTGTATCTGTCTCTGATTCTCCCTAATGTCCCCTCCTAGCCCGAGTCCTGTAATGTCTATCTTACCAGAATATAGGCTGCTTGTTCTTGTCAGGGAAATAATGTATCCACAAAGACACCATTTTCTTTGATGCTTATCATTCAGAAGATATTAAATCCTATGATTTTAGCATATTTTAAATTATAATTATATTGTTTGGAGATGAGAAAGCAAACTATATTTAGGGCTTACCTTCTGGGTAGAGGTGGCTTGGTTTTCTACATAGGGAAAAATTTTTTTTTTTTTGCGGTACTGGGATTAAACCCAGGGGCATTCTACCTCCGAGCTATACCCCAGTCCTATTTTTTTATTCTTTATTTTGAAACAACATGACCTCCCAGACTTCAGTAACATATCCCAGTACTTGGGAGGCTGAGACCAGAGGATCTGGGTTTGCGGCCAGCCTCAGCTACTTAGTGAGGCCCTCTGAAACTTAGTGAGACTCTGTTTCAAAATAAAGAATAAAAAATAGGGCTGGGGGGTGTAGCTTGGAGTAAGAATGCCCCTGGGTTCAATCCTCAGTACCGCAAAAAAAAGAAAGTAAAAAGTTTTGGGGGTGTAGCTTGTAGGTAGAATACCCTTGGGTTCAATCCCCAGTAAAACACACACACACACACACACACACACACACACACACACACACATCATAACTTATCTTCCTAGGCAATTACATCACTATACCTTTCTTGAGGAAAATTAAGCAAATTTCTTCTTTTTTTTTGTGGTATCGGGGATTGAACCAGGGGTATTCCACTTCCAAGCTACACCCCCAGCCGTATATTTTATTCTTTATTTTGAAACAAGGTCTTACTAAGTTGTAGAGGGCCTCCCTAAGTACCTGAGGCTGACCCCGAACCCGGATCCTCTGGTCTCAGCCTCCCAAGTACTGGGATTACAAGTGTGTGCCACCACGCCCGGCCTGCAAATTTCTTCTAAAAGTAAACATAGCTTTGAAAGATGTGATCTATCTTTGAAGAGTTCCCTTCTAGTTTATATTTCAGGAGTGGTGGTTGATTATTTTAATAGATGTTTTCAGTTTCTTAAAAATGGGCAGAATTGCAGAAGCTTTCATCTAAGAAATGACCGTAACTTGAGATGTTTTATCTTACTTAGTCAAGGGTCTTCAAACAAGAATTGAGACACTTGTCTAAGGAAGATATATTGGTCTTACCTAATTTCTTATTCCTGAAAGGTGTTGAGGAAGGAATAAAGGAGAATAAAAACAATAGCAGAATCCACCTGCTCTAAATGGCAATCCTGTTTTAGCAGCAGAAGCAGACTTTCCGGGCAGGGCTGTTGAGGGAAGCATATGCTTACTTGAATCTATTCATGTCCAAGGATCTCAGATTTCTTGATTATACATGCAGGTGTTACAGCCACAAAGTTGAAAGTCTACTTTCCTTTTGCAACAAAATTTGGTTTTATGGCTAAAAGTTCTATCTGTTGCTGACAGGTAGTTTCAGTTCTCTAAAAGAGACCACAAAGAGTAAGACAAGAGGAGAAATGAAAAAGAAAAAATGAGTTATAAAACTGAAATATTTCATTCAGATAGAAAGACCTATTTTTAATTTCTTTTACTTTCTTGAAACCTCATGAGTTATGACTAGACATTTTGGAACTTTTAGTGGTTTGGCTTAGATTACACTTTTTCTGTTTTAGACATTCTTCTTTGTAAGACTATTTTAAGCTTGAGAACAAATACTTAGAAAACAGTTGGTAAATACTGCGATTACATGGAAGAAAACAAGAGGAAAGTAAATACGAAATGACTTCACATCACGATCTTTATGTTTATTCCCTGCTCTAAATTCAAACCAGACTCGGGCCTGGCATTTCGCAGTTCGCCTTCTGTGACTTTGGGGCTTTCATTTACTTGTTCATACAATGTGACATAGCTTTTTGGCCATAATTCTGAAGTCATTTTCCTCTTTTCCACTATCTTTTACCTGTCATAACTCTCAGCTCAGTGGCAGAAGTTCTCAGGGGAAGTTCTACTGTTGATAATTGAAACTTGAAAAACCTTCCCTAATACTGACACATGATCCCCTTGTGCTAGATTTTCTTTCTGGAAAGGCTGAATGTACTGAAAGTCTAGAAACAGATTGTGCCCCAGAAAACTTTTTTTGAGTTATATGTAATCGCTAAAGTAGTTTAACTAGTAGACACAGTCCTTACCATTTTAAACAGTAAGACCAAAACACCCACATGAATCTCATGCTTATTTTTATCATGATTTAGTTAGTATATTAGTAAATTGACATGTAGAAGGAATAAAGAAGTTTGTAACAATGCTTCTCCACTGAAACAATAGCTGTTATTGGGTTAGCTGTAATTCAAAGTCCAGCAATATACAAGTATGAGAAATGCAAATGAAGCAAAATGCTTAACATTAAACTTCAGGCAGCATACAACCCTTAACTACACTCTCCTACATAAATGATACTCATTCATACATATATATATACACACATATGTGTATATAACATATATCTACATATTATAAAAGTTATTTCCATATTATATATGCCATATATTTGGAGCATAAAATAGGGTGCTTAAATGATGAGCACATGTAAACATTTTAACTTAACAGTGATACTGACAATATTAACAATGAAAATTGTACAATAAATATAACATATAATACTCTATGGCTTTTATAGTGTTTTATATTCATTATTAATTCTCAAAAAAGGAATGCCAAGACTTTGTACCTGGCATAATATCTTCATGATCTTCTTCATGAATTCTAGATAGTTATAGTAATCACTTTTACATTTTTTTGGTTGTTGTTACTTGGAGGTTCTGCTTGCTGACTTAACAGGAAACCTTGGTCAATGTTTGCTTTCCTTCACCTGCAGAGTGAATGGAGAGTTCTAAAAGGACCTGAAGGAAGATGTTAAGAATGATGGCAGGAGCCTGGCTCCCTAGATGACTCCAACGAACAGAGCCTCTATTCCCTCCAATCCCTGTATCCTAAATTTTGGCTGTTTGTTATAACAGCCTACATCACTAATATGTCACTTACCCTATATTAAATATAACTAAAGATCACACCTGTAATATTTCTGTCTCTTGCTTCCTTTGAAAACTTGCTTCTTGTATTTGTAGATGTAAAGCAAAACTAATTTTTCAGATACAGCACAAGTCAGATGTTCCTGCTTTTCAGATCGTGTTTCTATGAAAAACTGTTTTGCATTAATTTTGAAGATATTTGCCTCCAAAATAAGTGAGAAAATGCAATTAACCAAGTTCATCAATGTTGAACTTATATATTTGAATCACGAATTCCTAACATATTTCCTGTCTTTGAGCAAATCTAAAATTTGAACAGGATGGTTTGGTTCATTCAGACATAGGTCAGAACTTCTAAAATTGAAATAGTATATACAACTTGACAAAATGGTTTTAGTGAACCTTAAAATTCATAAATAATCAGAGAATATTTTATAGACATATTTTATGCTCAGAGATCCATTCACACTTTTGTATCCTTTTCCAGTTGACATAAATATGAAAAGGAAGTCAAACCTCTCTATACATGACAACATTTTCACATTTAATAAAAAATGAGAGGCATAGGAACAAATCTGTACTTGGTAAGTGTATCAGAGCAAGGCATTATTTTTAATTAACTTCAACCATTGATAATTAATTTAATTTGAAAATTTTCCAACATGATTTGTAGCTCTTATTTTAATGTTTATTTTCCAAATGTAAAAAAAGCTGTGAGGATAGAAAAACTTTCTAACATTTTGTGAAATGAAATAATGAAAGATTATGTTATACAAATGAATGTCTGTCTTCTTCCCTAACTTTTTGTATAATAAAGTTAGATAATCAAGTTTGAAACATGGGTGCTGTAATAATTTTGTAGGGATACTATAAGAACATACAGAAGAAAGCATCATATAAAATTCATCATATTCCATTCTGGTTTTTTTTTTTTTTGCAGTATACCGGGGATTGAAACCAGGGGCATTCTACCTCTGAGCTCCACCCCCAGCCCTATTTTTTATTCTTTATTTTGAAACAGGGTCTCACTAAGTTGTGGAGGGCCTCACCAAGTAGCTGAGGTTGGCCGCAAACCCAGATCTTCCTTGGTATCAGCCTCCCAAGTACTGGGATTACAAGCGTGCACCACCACGCCTGGCTCATCATATACCATTATTAGAGATATAATTAACACTAGCAAATATATTAAAATATTTTGTTCAGTATTAAAAATTATTTCAGGATGGAGGTATTGCTCAGTGGTAGAACACTTGCCTAAGGCCATGAGTTCAATACCCTAATCTAAAACAGTCGACCACACAGATTGGAGGAAGGAATATTTGCTAACAGTTTTTGTAGATTTCAGTGATCAGTCCATATCAGGCTGGGTCTGTGGGAGCTTAGTACATGGAGGTGGGAAACAAAGAGAGGGAGAAAGCAAGGGCTCTGCTTTCACATTACAGAGGCCAGAAGAAAGAGAGAGAGCAGGGAAAGAAAGGACCTTAATCCCCACGTCCACACCCCAGAGACCCCTCCTTAGCAAGCAAGCCCTGTTTCCAATGTTGCTACCTTCTGTGAGGGCTAGGGAGACATTCTAAATCCAAACAATTACACACACACACACACACACACACACACACACACACGTATTACATATTAAAATTGAATTTAAAAGCATTTCAATATAAGTGGCAATATATGTTTATAGCTGTTTATTACAAAGTTTATATATTAAATTCAATACTCAGACAAATATGATTTAAGAAGCAATAAACTATTTTCTATTTCTGACTTTTTATGGTGACAAACTTTAAACCTATTATCTCACTTCACATTTGCCATGTAAAATGATTTTTACACTAATTCCCTTATTTTATACAATTAAAAATATATGATAGCTGGGCATGTTGGCACACACTTATAATCCCAGTATTTAGGAGGCAGAGACAGGAGGATTGCAGGTTCAAGGCCAGCCTTAGCAATTTAGGGAGACTGTCAGGAACTTAGAGAGACCCTATTTCAAAAAAATAAAATAGGACTGGGTGTAGAATGCCCCTTGGTTCAATTCCCAGTATTTCTCTCTCTCTCTCTCTCTCTCTCTCTCTCTCTCTCTCTATATATATATATATATATATATATATGTATACTCATATGTATATATATGTATGTATATATATGTATGTATGTATCCTCATATATATACATATATAATGATATATAACTTTGTTATTTTAATATAAAATCAATCTATTTTATAATGGAATATTATGGTAAAAACCCATTACTTGTATAGTGCTAAATAGTCATAAATAACTGAGACATTATTTCAGTATGGTTAGGAATTTGAAGACTTGCATTTCTCTCATGATTAGTGATTTTGAGCACATTTTCATATACTTCTTGGTCATTTTCATGTCTACTTTTGAGAAATATCTCATCTGTTAATCGGGATGTTTTGGTCATTGAGTTGTAGAAGTTCCTTATATATTTTGAGTATTTATTCCTTATCTGATATGGCTTGTGAATATTCCCCCCCCATTCCAGTTGCATTTAATTTTCACTTTGTTGTTTCCTTTGAAAACCTTTTCAGTTGGTTGTAGTCCCACTTGTCCATGTTTTCTTTTGTTGCCTGTATCTTGGGTATAATATTCAAGAACTAAATGGCCGCCTAGACCTATATCAGGAAGCTTTCTTCCAGTAATTTCTTCTAGCAGTTGTACAGTTTCTGGTCTTACACAAAACTCCAGTAAAATATCACTACACAAATGTTAGGATGACTTTCATATGAAAAAGATAAATGTTGGTGAATATGTGGAGAAATTGGAACCCTTGTACACTATTGGTGGGAATTCAAATTGGCTACTATGGAGGATAGAAGTCCCTCAAAAAATTAAAAATAGAACAACCATATTATCCAGCAATCCCACTTCTGGATACATAACTAAAATAATTGAAATCTAGATATTAAACTATTTGCACTTCTATGCTTACTTTAGCATTATTCACAAGCCAAGATATAGTAACAATCCAAGTATGGATGAATATTGTGTCATATACATACAATGGACTATTATTCAGCCTTAACAAAGAAGGAAATCCTGCCATGTGCATACAAATGAACTAGGAGGATGAACATGTTCATACAGTTGAACTAGGAGGACATTCTGCTAAGTGAAGTAAGCCAGTCACAGAAGGAAAAACACTTCATGATTCATTTATATGAGGTTCAAAAAATCAAATTAATAGAAACAGAATAGAATGGTGGCTACCAATGGGTGGGGAAAGGGGAAGAGGGGAGTTTCTGTACAGTACATGCAAAATCTCAATTATATAAAATGAATAAGCTGTAAAGATTGCTGTACTGTGGATTTCAAGTTTTATTAAGCAGGTAGATCTCATGTTCATGTTATTATCACCTATAAAAGAAGAGAGATTCATTGTATTAAAAAAGATTTAAAAGAGTGAAAGTTTTGATACGGTCATTAAAATGTTACAAATTTGGGTAATTCCTTATCATTCTTGGGATATTGTTCCTCTAGGATCTTCATAATGCTATATGAGTATATTTCTGTGCCCCAAAAGATATGAAAAATAGTGGGTTGACAAAACTGGGGAGGAAGCTTTAATTTTAATAGACTTTAACATGTCAGTGTGCATTTGTAATTTTTTTTTTTTGTGGTACCGGGGATTGAACCCAGGGGCGTTCTACCTCCGCGCTACGCCCCAGCCCTATTTTTTATACTTTATTTTGAAACCGGGTCTCACGAAGTTGCGGAGGGCCTCACTAAGTAGAGAGAGAGAGAGAGAGAGAGAGAGAGAGACAGAGAGAGAGACAGAGAGACAGAGAGAGACAGAGAGAGAGAGACAGGGAGGGAGAGAGAATGCTCGCGCGTGCGCGAGCCCGAACCCGGATCCTCCTCTGGTCTCCGCCTCCTAAAGTACTGGAATTACAAGCGTGCGCCACAACGCTTGGCCTTGCATTTGTAATTTGTAAGAGAAACCTAGTGACAGGTTTCCCAAACTAATTTTATCTTGGAATCCTTACCGGATGAGATTTGTTAGAAGGTGGCATTGAATATAAAAACAGCAGTGTTTTTATATTATCTGCAGTAAATAATTTTTTAAAATCTACCTTGTGTAGACTGATACTTTTGGAGTATAAAATAAAATTGAATTATTATAAAATCAAAACCACATAAAATATGTGCCCTATAGTTAGTCCCCAAGACTTAAAATTAACCTGTCCAGTTGCTACAAATATTCCTATATGCTTCCTGTCATTCTTTGATCATTGTGTCTTCAGGTTCTAAAATCACACAGCTGGTAGGCTAACAAGGGCGCAGGGTCAGATCTGAAGTAGCGATGCTTTCAAGGAAACGTTTTGTGAAAGATGGGTGACACTTTCCATTCCTCCTTCTCTGGCCTCAATGACAAATCAAAAGAAATGTCATCTAGCTTTTGTTTGCAAGTTTCTTTTTGAGGATAACTGAATACCTGACAATTATCCCCTTTCCTTTTTCCCTTCTTTGCTATAATAGTGATGGATTATTCAATGTATATTTATTCAAAATCTATGAAAAGAAAATTGTACTACAAAGTTTTGTACTGCATATGAATATTGTGGAAAATAAAATAAATACTATATTTGTTCTTTCCTTAGGGAGAGGATATGTACATAAATAATTTCAAAGCAAGTGCAAGAATGTCACAGGAGACTACTCCTGTAGTGTGCTACAGGAATTCAGGAAACATTCTTTCTGGGAGCCCAGATTTATCTGCTTTAGCTCTCTTGCATTCATGCTTTCAGTAGTTATAGGGCATGTCTAATACTTCTGCCACTCAGCCAGCGTTTATATATTTGAAGAAAGCTACCATTTACACTCAACATCTATTCTTTTTTTGGAGCAGGGGAGGTAACTAGGAATTGAACCCAGGAACATTCTACCTCTGAGCTACATCCTCAAACCCTTTTTATTTTGAAACAGGGTCTCCTAAATTGCCCAGGCTGGCCTCAAACCTGTGATCCTCCTGTCTCAGCCTCTCAAGTACTGGGATTACAGATGTGAGTCACCATGCCCAGCTGATCCAACATTTACTCTTTTTAATGCTTAAATCTCCAGTTCCAGCAGTCATTTGTTTGATAATGTCATGATTTTATATTCACTCAAGCTATTTTTCATATCTTTTATGAATATGATACACTGAATATAAAATGAAGCTTATTCACTTAAAAGCAATTTATTTAAAATTGAATCATATATATGACCTTTGAGTCAATTAACTATCTTCTGCTTATAGAACTGGGAATAAAATTTTCTGTGTTCTGTAAAGCTGTTTAGATGTCTAATAATTTTATTAATCTCAAACAGCTTTTGGTTTCATTGATTTTTCTCTATTGATTTTCTCTATTCTACTGATTTTTGTTCCTGTTTTTGCTGTTTCCTCTACATGCTCACTCTGTATATAATCTACTTTTCTCAGATTCCCAAGGTAGATGCTGAAATAATTGATTTTTAGCTCATTTTAAATGTATTGACTGTTATAAATTTCCCTCTAAGCACTATTTATTTGTACACACACATTTTCATATGTTGCATTTTCATGTTAATTTAGTTCAAAATAGTTTCTAGTTTTCTTGTGATTCTTTTGACAAATGAATTGTTAGAAGGTGTGCTATTTAAGTTCCAAATATTTGTGTATTTTTCATATATGCTTCTGGTATTGATTTCTGGTTAAATCTCACTGTAGTCAAGGAATGTATACCCCAAATGATTAAACTCCTTCAAAATTATTGAGGCACATGTTATACCTAAGGACACTGCCTATCTTGGCCAGGTGTGGTGGCTCACACCTGCGGAGGCTGAGGCAGGAGTATGGCAAGTTCAAAGACAACCTGGGAAATTTAGGGGGATTCTGACTCAAAATAAAAAGTAAAAAGGGCCAAGGGTGTAACTCAGTGGTAGATTCCCTTGAGTTCAATCTCTAGTACTTAAAGAAAGAAAAAAGAAAAAGAAAATACTATCTTGGTGAATGACAGATACATGCATGCTTAGAAGAATGTGTTTTGCTGTAAATCTCACTAAGACCAAAGTTGGTTGGTAGGGTTTTCAGATAACGATAAGGCACATAGCCTTAATAATTTTAAAATATATTTGTTTTCTCAATAACTCAGATGGGAGTGTTGAAATTTCCAACTACAATTTTGGATTTCTGGATTTTCCCTTTTAGTACTTTTGTATTTATTTTTTACTTATATTTTTGGAAGCTCCATTATTAGATACATTCACTTCTATCATTTTAATTATTCTTTATTTAAAAAAATCCTTTGTATAATTAGGCAAAAGTTCAGTCTTTATTACCTGTGAAACTCTTTACCTTGATGTCTTCTGATATTAGTAGAGCCACTACAATTTTTTTATAGTTTTTGTATGGAGATGTTTTATTGTCTTTTATTAACCTCTCTGTATCTTTGTACTTAACATGAATTATTTGCTTGAAAGTATCTACTAATAGAGTCTTTAGACCATTTACATTTAGTATAATTATAGTGTGGTTTACAATTCACATTACCATTTTTTAATAGTTACCATAAAACTGTAATAGTAAATTTAGGTATAAGGATAGAAAAACAGACCAAGTCATCAGAATCAAGTTTCCAGGCGCGCGCCCCACCCCGGAAGCCCCCGGCCACCTCGCCGGGCCCCTTGCGCGCAGAGTACCGGACCGCCCGCGCGCGCCCCACCCCGGAAGCCCCCGGCCACCTCGCCGGGCCCCTTGCGCGCCGGGTACCGGACCGCCCGCGCGCGCCCCACCCCGGAAGCCCCCGGCCACCTCTCCGGGCCCCTTGCGCGCCGGGTACCGGACCGCCCGTGCGCGCCCCACCCCGGAAGCCCCCGGCCACCTCGCCGGGCCCCTTGTACATCAGACTCTGCACCCGCATCAGGCTTCCGCGCCACCTTGGCAGCGTCAGCATCACCTCGGGGGCCTCTGCGCCCGCCCCAAGCCTTGGCCTCACCTTGGCAGCCTCTGCTCCA
>PVJS01027892.1:0-25917 GCA_004027185.1 Glis glis
GTTCTCCAGATCTTTCCATTTTCTTGCAAATGCTGTTATTTTGTTCTTCTTTATTGCTGAGTAGAATTCCACTGTGTGTATTTCCCATAATTTTGTAATCCATTCATCTGTTGATGGACATCTAGGTTGGTTCCATAATTTGGCCACTGTGAATTGTGCTGCTATGAACATGGGTATGCATATATTACTGTTGTTTTCTGGTTTCAATCCCTTTGGTATGATACCCAGTAGTGGAATAGTTTATTGAGAGACTACAGAGCCTCACTGTGCTTTCCCCATATGCGAATTTTGATGTTTAGGATACTGACTCTGGGCTAATTGGAAATCTAACTCTAAATTCTTGTTTAAACTTGGCAAACTAACATTTCTTCCTTTTCCTCTCATAAATCTCTCTCTCTCTCTCTCTCGCTCTCTCTCTCTCTCTCTCATTCTTTCTATCACACACACAAGGAATAAAAAAGCACACATGAAGAATAAAAAATAAAATCTCAAACTCTAACATTTATAAAGCTTAAGAGGCCAGGCGTGATGGTGCACACCTGTAATCCCAGTACTTGGGAGGCTGAGACAGGAGAACTGCAGGTACCAGATCAGCCTCAGAATCTGAGCAAGACTCTCAGCAACCTAACAAGACCCTATTTCAAAAACAAAAACAAAAAAAATAAAATAAAAATAAAAAGGGCTTGGGAGATGTAGCTTGGAGGTCGAATGCCTCTGGGTTCAATCCCCAGTACCACAAAGAACACCACCACCAACAACAACAAAATTTAAGGGTACCTGTAACCATGAAGAACAATATATAGTGTGAGAAAGTAGAAAGAATAATTTTTCCCAATATAACAGAAGGGAAGAATACATTTAGGCATATAAGGAAGGAGATAGTAACAAGTCGCTAATCACTTGCTACAAGTTTGGTAATTGGTAACATCTGATATCAGAGAAAGCTGTGCACTGACAGCAGGTGTACTTGTTGAAAATCTATACATGGAATAGTTTCTTCCCCCAGTTCTTGAATCCCACCCTATGAACCGCAACACAAAAAAAGACAACAGCTGAACCAGGATGTATACAGACTTATAGATAATAAGAACAGAGATGAGCACTAGGGAATACCTGATTTTAAGCAGGGACTTTCAGAGAGTTTCTCCATATTTATTAGTATGACCCTTTTTTCTTTCTCTCTTTCCTATCATCCAAAGAGGCAGAAATCAAGTTTATAGCCACACAGGGAGGAGGTAAGAGAGTTTTTATTTCTGGAAAACCTGAAGTGACCCCAGATCTATTTAATAGAACTTAAAATAATTTGAAGCCACCCATGTGTAAGTTATAGCTCAGCACCAGATTAATCACCCTTAGTCAACTCTAGCAGATGATAAGTTTTTTCTTTCCAAAAAGACCTTAAAATCAACTTTCTAGAGCCTCAATCCTAAGTATATAGACAAGAATTAACAAACATTCATGGAAAGTCTCTAATAAGTAATTAAAGAGCAAAATCAATAAGCATATAATGGGACCATAGAGGAAGCAGAAACAATGTAGGGGAAACAAAGTACACAGAAACAAAATTTATATTCTCAGTGAGAAAAAAATAATACATTTAATCCTTGAAACAAAAGTATGATGTTAGGATAAAGGAACAACCAGGGAACAATAAAAGCTTTTGGAAATTAAAAGTGTGATAAGCTAGAAATAATATTTAGTAGAAGGATTATGATATATAATTAAATAAATTTTATAGAAAATGGAGAGATAAACAAAGAAAAGATACAGAACTTGTAGATCAGTCCAGTGGGTTCAATATCTGACAAGTGGGCATTCCAGGAAGAGAGAGGAAAAGACAGTGGGGAGAAAAAAGGTATTATGAGAAAATTTATTAGCAATAATCTTAGCTCTATGTGTTGAGGGGAGTCACCAAGTGCTGCGTGCATGTATGTTAATGTCAATTTGATTTCCATTGTGATGTGAGACTATAATGCACCAATAAAAGCACATTAAAAAAAAAGTAGGTTTGGAGATGCAGCTCAGTGATATGATGCTTGCTTAGCATGCACAAGTTCCTTGTTTTGATTCCCAACACCAAAAACAGAAAATAAAAGGGAATCAAAGGAAGAGAAAAATGGAAGCTCTGTTTTCATTTGAAATGTTATGATGAGAACACAATGAATTTTTCATTGTATTTAATTTTGGATACTGTGGTAAAATTTCAGTGTTATATGGGATAGAATGAAGATCCTAAAAGCATCAAGCAAAAGAAAAGAGTATAAGGAAGGAAATGGGAATCACAATGGAATCAGACTTCTTGGTAGTAATTTGAGATTTTAGAGGACAGTGAAGCAATGCTTCAAAACTTTTCTAAATGGAATTTGGCAATTGGCTGAGCTATCAACACATGGGAGTGTATGAAGAAGGAATTTTCAGAGACAAAATGATTGAAGGCATACCAATCTCTTGCAAAACTTCTCTGAAAGCTGGAAGTGAATGGGCTCTGCCAAAGCATATTTGTAGACCAAGAAAGAGAGAGAAATCAATTCCATGATAAATCAAATAAAACATAGAAAAAAAGAAGAGACTTCCTGGCATAAGAGCTCTAAAGATCCTGATGATGTCATGAAGAGACAGTGCTCTGAACTGAGGACTCCACAGAACAAATGAAATAGATATCCCGCACATAGTTTATTCATGTGGAAAATTATACGATGGTGAAATTATTGGGATATTGCAAATGAGAACATTAATTCCAAGAAAGCAGGAAGTTAAATGGGAAAATAATGTAATCGTGGACATTACTTGGCCAAAAGTTATAACAATTTATACAATTATTATTGTTTTAACAACTGTATTGAGGAAATGAGGGGAGAACGTGGAATGCAAGAGAGATAATGAACATCTTTCAGTATAAGAATTCAATAGGAAAAAAAAAACTGATAGAGTGAGCTGGGATATAGCTCAGTATAGAGTACCTGTTTATCATGCACAAGGCCCTCTGTTTCACCCCAGCATCACAAATAAATAAATAAAAATAAATAAATAAATAAATAAATAAAGCTGACAAGTGATGGATTTTTTATCATCAATCAGCCATTTTTGTGGGTCAAAAGTGATCAGCATTTGAATCCAGTAATAATGTATTCACTCTTTGTGTTCCAATTGTGGAAAAAGGTGTTACTTCTTTCTTTTTTCTCCATGTTGACACCACTTGCTCTAAGATGAAGCTCCTCATTTTCTTTCAGTACTTCCAGGATAACAGGTGGTCTCAGGACCAGTGATGGGGCTGTCTTATCAAATAGTACCTGTCTTTGACAATGCTCTAGGCATGGAGTTCCATATGAATTTCTCTCTATTACAGTTTGACACCTACTCAAGGAGCTGTGTATTTATTTCATAGTCAAAAAATACCTTAGATCATTTTGGCATTTGTATTAGTCAGAGTTCTCCAGAGAAACAGAACCAAAGGAGCCAGGAGAGAGATTATGAAGAATTGCTGTCATGATTATAGAGGTTGACAGTCCCACAGTCTGACATCCACAAGCTGGAAACCCAGGAAAGCCAATGGTGTAGTTCAGTCTAGGTTCAAAGGCTTGAGAACAAGGGAAGCTGATGGTGTCAGTACCAACCCAGAGACAAGATGTAGCCCAACACCCCATCTCCACAATCAGACAGGAAGAATAAATGGTGCATTTTTTCCCCTCTGCATTGTATTCTATTGTTCAGGTCCTCAACAGATTGGGTGATTCTCAACCACTTTGAGGAGGGAAACTGGCTTTCCTGAGTCCACTGATTTCAAAGGCTAATCTCATCCAGTAATGTTCTCACAGACATAGAAAAAAATATTTAGCCAAATACCTTAACTGCATTCTGCCAACCAGTTGACACATAAAATTAACCATCAGGTTACTTTAATAGTATATTTTTTTGGTACTGGGGAATGAACTCAAGGGTACCCTACCTCTGAGCTATACCCCAGGCCTTCTTATATTTTATTTTAAAACACAAAAGCAGATACATAGACCAATGTAGCAGAATAGAAGACTCAGAAATAAATCTGCCCACTTTCAGCCAATTTATTTTTGACAAAGGATCCAAAAAGATAGCCTCTTCAACAAATGGTATTCGAAAAACTGGTTAAACACATGCAGAAAAATGGAAATAAACCCCACTTTCTCACCCTGCACAAGGGTCAATTCAAGATGGATCAAAGACCTGGAAATTAGAGCAGAGACCTTGCAGCTACTTGAAGAGGGCATAGGTCCAACTCTTCAACCCATAGGAACAGGCAAAAACTTCCTCAATAAGACCACAGAGGCACAAGAAGTTAAAAAGAGGATCAACATGTGGGATTGCATTAAACTGAAGAGCTTCTGTGCAGCAAAGGAAACTATCAAGAACCTCAACAGAGAGCAGACAGAATGGGAGCAAAAAATGGGCAAGTGAACTAAATAGGCACTTCACAGAAGAAGAAATACAAATGGCCAATAAATGTATGAAAAAATGTTCAACATCATTAGCAATCAGAGAGATGCAAATCAAAACTACCCTGAGATTTCATCTAACCCCAATTAGAATGGCAATCATTAAAAACATAAACAATAACAAATGCTGGCAAGGATGTGGAGAAGTAGGAACTCTAATACACTGTTGGTGTGATTGCAAATTATTGCAACCACTTTGGAAAACAGTGTGGAGGATCCTCAGAAGACTGGGAATGAACCTACCATATGACCCAGCAATACCACTTCTAGGTATTTACCCAAAAGAATGGAAACCAAACTATCAGACTAATGCATGCGCATCTATGTTTATAGCTGCACAATTCACAATTGCCAAACTATGGAACTAGCCAAGATGTCCATCAACAGATGAATAGATTACAAAACTATGGGATGTATACACAATGGAATTTTAAGCAGCCATCAAGAAGAACAAAATTACATCATTTGCAGGGAAATGGATGGAATTAAAGAACATTATGCTAAGTGAGATTAGTCAGTCACAAAAAGTGAAAAGTCAGATGCTCCCCCTTATATGTGGAAACGACAGAGAATAGGGCATGGGAGGTAGTTTTCTCCAAAGATGGAGAAAACCTCAGATGAGTAAAGAAAGCGATCTAACTGAGTAAGATGGGAAAAAGGGAAGAGGGAAACACCCTAATGCACAGGATGTACATACACAAACTTATCAAAGTCAACTACTATGCTGAGCATGAGAAGGAGGGAAGGGTGAGGGAATGGGGGTAGGAATTGGGGGAGGGCTAATTGACTGAGGCGTGCATGTATATACTTCTACCACCCTGAAACCCATCAAGATGTATGATTACAGTGCACCAATAAATTTTAGAAAAGCAAAGATAAGACACCATCCTATTAAAACAAACAAAAAACAGGGTCTTGCTAAGTTTCTGAGAGTCTCACTAAAATGCTGAAGCTTTCCTCGAACCTGCAATCCCCATCTCAGCCTCCCAAGTACTGAGATTACATGCATGCACCACTGTGCCTAGCTTATATTTTGTCTTTTTAAGTAGAAGAATTTACTTCATAAGTTTGGTTACCATACTAATGAGATACATGATTATTTTTGAAGAAGGTTCATATTTCATCAAAAAAATTAAAACATCATACTTAAATGTAGATACCTCTACAGGTGACCAACATCCAGTTTTTTTCCCTCCTATGACTAAACAAGGACATTTATGTTGTCCCAAAACACGGATTCTAGTCTATTTCTCCACAATTAATTTCAGAGCAGTCTTACAATCATAATGACATAATTTTTTCCAATGGCTTATATTAACTTCAGTTATTTATTAAGATTTTGTTACAAATGTCAATAAAAAAGGACTTTTGTTAGGGAGATGGCATCCAACTAGAATGAGTGCTAGAAGAAGATGAATAAAGGAGAACTGAAGTGGTGTATTTTGTGCTGTAGTTGGGAACCTTGCTCACTCTCTCATCAGTAGAGGAAAGGAATTGTGTATGCCGCAGGTGCCAGCAGGAGAACAACATGAGAATGAATATGAGAAAAGGGGCTGTGTGTTTTGATTTGTCCACAGCTAAAGGAATCTAGGAGCATCTGTCTGAATTAAATATGTATAAATACTTCCCTCAAATAGTTATTATTATCATTATTATTACTTATAGGCAAGATTGGAACAGAATTGTTAATAATATATGTCAAGAAGTCCCTGGGTTGGGAACTGAGAAGCTAAACTTGGCTTGATCACTAGCCCATGAGAATATTTTTAGCGGATAAACTTCCTTCACTATGCCTAATTTTTCCCTCTCCAAATAATTGAGAACAAGAAGGTATTTAGAATCAATATTTTATAATCACATTCATAAGACTCTAAGGTATATCAATGATGGATGAGTACATAACTGAGTTCAGTGTTGTTTCAAAGTAATATCTTTCTTGGTAAAATAATTATCACAGGCAAGAAATTACTTGTGGTTCTCATCATTGTCCTCACTAAATCCTTTCTTCTGTATTCTGAATGACTTTCACTTCAAAACAGGTTCCCAGGAGATTTGTTAATCAAAAGTCAGTTCATTCTATTTCATTATACCAACGGACTCTTGCCTCCAATCCCTTTCTGGGAATAAAAGAAAAAAGAAACAAAATATTTCAAGATTCAGCAAGTCTCTAAAAATAATGTTAAATAAAACAAGAATTACCTATAAATAATGCATTATTGATGGTATACCAAATATTAGCAAAAAACAAAACATCTAAAAATCTATGCTTCAGTAAAAAAAACTTACACAATAAAGTCAATGAAACTGAATACTTCATTATAAAATATTCTCTTCTTAAATTTGCTTCTGTTCACATTCCTGTTGTGGAAGTCATGAATCCTTAAAGCTTAAACAATTTTACCTTTGTTCTTAATCATTTTCCACAACCTTAAAATCTTTAACTTTTCAGCCAAGGCAAGCCTTTTATAATTTTTTACTAATTTAATTGAATTTAATAAAATTCAATAAGTGAATATATACATGTATATTACATATGTGAAGTATACATATATGTTTAATGAAGTATATATATATGTGAATGGGTATATAATCTTAAACACATACATATTTATGTATGAGTTCATATATATGTGTATGTGTGCGTATATTGAAAGATTGAGCAATCTTGTGTGTCTTCAGTCTAACTGACCATACAATGTAGTAGGAATTGTGGTTCAATCTGTACCTGTTCATTAATAATAATAACACTCATTGTTTGGCCATTTAATATGTGGGAGGCATTCTACTAAGAAAGCTACTTATATTTTCTCTTTTAATGCTTGTAACAAGTCTAGGATATTTATTGTTTCTATATGTTGAAACAGCATGGAAGAAATTTACTCATGATATCACTCATCAAGAATGCTATAGTTTTAAAGCCAGATTATTTGATCAAAAACTGGCTTCTTAAGCACCTCAATATAGTATTTTGTTCAATGTTAAGAAGAAATAAATCAAGTGAGTATCAAGTCTTCAAAAGGTGAACATATGATGGAAAAGAAGCATATATCAGTCATTGACATAAGAGTTGGGCTACCTTCTTGAAAAGCATCTGGATCAGTTCCCTCAAGAGAATGATTTGTATGGAGGAATTGAAATGTAGCAATATTACAATGACTTCCTTGGAATGCAACAGATCCAAAGTCCTATACTGATATACACAAATAAAATATGAAAAATAAACAGGTGAATTCAATGCTTCGGTCACTTACCCACAACTGCCAAACAGTGCTATTTTAGAATATAAAATAGAACTTTATGCTATGTGGTGTAAGTTCTTTGCTGTCTTTGTTTTATCTGCTTCAACTGATGTGGTTTATTGTCACTGTCAGCATAAAGATTGTAAGCTAATTCAGAATTCTAAGCCACACAACTTCCTCAATGAATTTTGGAAAAGTTCACAACTATCGTTCACTCTATAGCCATAACATTTAGAGTTCATTCACAACTTGTAAGTATATTCTTTTTGTTACAACTGCATGGATTGAAGGACAAGCCACAGATAAAGGCCCTCTAGGGTACCATTTTGTCCATCTTCCTTTCTCTGGTATCCTTGTGCAAAATCCTCACAAATGGCCTTCAGACTTAGATAAATTAAATTCAAAAAGTGGTGTAAGTACTATTATGTAAAATAGAAACTAATGAGACATTGGGACAGACAACCTCAATTCCGTTGCCTACCCCCAGTCAGTGAAATTCTCACCAAGAAGCTCAAAGGCATGATACTTTTATGACTAACTACAGATTTCAGAATAAACCTGAGATTCCACTTATGAGTATTATTGACCAGCTGGTGTCAGACCAATCATAGTGCCAAAAACAATTGGAAAAGTTGGGAAAATGTGTAAAACAACTTTCTGAAGACATTAGAGAGGCACCTAATGAGAGAGGACATGAGGGACCCAGAGCTCTGCGGGTAATTTATAGGTTGAGTGATGTTCCTCCAACTTAGATGTCAAACACTTAACTCTTGGTACCTCCAAATATGACCTTATTTGGAAATTAGTTCATTGCAGATATAATTGGTTAGATAAGGACGAGTTCATTGTGCAATAGGTGGTCACTAACCCAGTGTGACTGATGTCCTTACAGGAAGGTAGATTTGGAGACACAGGCACAGGGAGAATGCCATGTGAAATGAAGAGAGATATTGGGGTGATGCTTCTATAAGCCAAGGGACACCCAAGATTGCCAGAAAACCAAAAGGAAAGAAGTCTGGAAGAGATTCTTTCCTCATAACTCCAGCAGGAACCAATCCTGTGGACACCTTGGTCTTAGGTCACCAGCCCCAGAACTGTAAAACAACAGATTTCTGTCATTTAAGCTAACTGATGCTACTTAGTGGTCCTTTGTTATGGCAGTCCTAGCAAACTAATAAGAGTTGGGAAGCATGTGGAGCCATTGTTTTTCTTCAAAGCATTTTCTGATCAATTAAAGATGTGAAGTCAAAAGGTCTGAAAGCTGAACAGAAAATAATAACCAAGAAACTGAAAAACTAAGTCAAATTTTTAGCAGAGTCATGGGACTGGGGAGACAAAATCTAGTATTTATTCTTCCAGAATAGCCTCATTTGAGGGTCCAGAGTTCAGAAGAGAAAGGGAGAATACTGACATTACCAAGTGCTTTTCCTTTCAAGGAATTTGGAGATTTCTAAGTGGATCAAGAGAGCAGAACAACGAAGCATAGTTGCCAAGAAGCCAAGTGGGGCTTCTGACAGTCTTACAATGCTGGGGAGACCAGAAGGAAACACAAAGAAAGAGAGGGGGGAGAGAGAGGGAGAGGGAGAGGGAGAGGGAGAGGGAGAGGGAGAGGGAGAAGGAGAGGGAGAGGGAGAGAACAGGGACAGAGATTTAGAAGCTCTGTGGAGGAAGACACCAATTTTCAGTTAGGGATCTATCATAGAAGCAAGATGAGCAGGAAATTAAAAAATCCTCAATTTTCAAAATTAACTCAATTCTAGATGAAAATTATGGTGATTTTTTTTTCATTTTTGCTGTCAGAAGAAAAAGGATATGTGCCTATTCTTTGGAAGAACATAACATTGAACAGAATCTCTGTAATTTCTCATACAATGAACCTAGAATTCAGTGAAAACTTAACAGAGAACCTGGAAACTGGAAAAAAAATGGCCGCAAATCAAAAAGTTAAATGATGGAATAGTCCCAAAACTAATCCAGACATTGGAATTATCAGGCATGGAATTTTATAAAAACTTTATTAATGAAATAACAAAATGGAAGAAAGCCTTCTGAGAATTTGATTCATAGAAAAAATCAAATAAAAAATTTTAATTGAAAATCAATAATCGAAACTAGGAAGTTGATAAATGGCTTTAGCTGTCTTTAGACATTCAGAGGAAAGCATTAGTAAGGTAAGAAAAAAAACAAGTCTATATACAATATTCAAGATAAAACATGGAGATAAAGTAGGATATTTATAAAAGGTCATAACAGACAAATAGGAAAATGAAAACATTAACATCCAGTCTCAGAACAAGAAAATAAAAATTTTGTATAAAAAAATATTTGCAGAGGTATAGACTCTGACTTACTCAAATGAGAGATGAAAGTCTTCAAGCCACAGAGGCAAGAAAGTTATATGAACCATGAGCAAAATAAATACAAAGAAAGCCAAAATATACTATGAAATATCTGCTAAAAAGAGAAATAATTATAAAATCAGTGGTGGTCAGAGGTACATTGTGAGTTGGAAATGAGAAATTCATATGATCATAGGAGAAAAACAGTAAAAAGCAGCTGTTCTTCAACCAAAAGTGTAAAGATATTTCAATATTAGGAAAACTATTAAAAGCATCCACCATATTAATAGACTTAACGAAAAATTAATATATTTTCTTTTATTATAATTACTTAGGGGGGAGGTGGGAGAGAGGTGGGGGTGAGGGACACCAAGAGCTGTGTGCATGTATGTTAACACCAAACTGATACTCATTGTGATGTGAGACTACAATGCACCAATTAAAACATAAAAAAAAAATAATTACTTATATTAGTGGTTTATGCCTATCACCTATTTGTATCATATTTGATATACCTATTACTTAATCTTGCCTTTTATCTTATTTCAAATTAAGTCATTATTTCTATCATTCTATTTATTTCTTCTATTAATTTAGTAGTTATATATTTTTAATCTATTATTAGTAATTATAGATTTTAATATTCATGCTTGACATAATATTCTATATAAATTATCACCTCACCACTTTATGTATCAAAGTGAAAGAATCTTCAATAATTCTCAACTACTCATCCCTTTTCATCATTTGTGTATTATTCTCATGTTTTGTAATTCTACATATACTTTAAAATAATTTAGATGATATATTTTTATTTGATACAGTTAATAGTAATTTATTTTCCCCACACATTTATACTTTCTGGTACTCTTCATTCTTTCCTGTATTTTTGTGGTCTCATCTGGGAAAACTTTCTTTCAGTCTTACATATTGAATAATTTTCTTCTGTTGAAGGAATTCTTTTAGTATTTCTTTTAGTGCATGCCTCTTATAAATGAATTTTAGGTATTTATTTTGATTTTCATTTGGAAATAATTTTAAATTTACAAAATACTTGCAAAAATAATGGTAGTATAAGGAATAGCCACTTATCCTTCACCCAGAGTCACCTATTCTTCCCCTTTTGGTCTTTCCCCCTTTTGTTTGCTTTATCATTTACCTCCCCCACCGCTACTGCTGTCTCTTTCTCTTTCTCTTCACCTTTCTTCTCTCTCTCTCTCTTTCTCACACACACACACACACACACACACACACACACACACACACACACAATTCTGAATCATCTGTTATTATATATATGTGCACACACACACATATATATCATGTATACATATACATATGCACACACACACATATATATATATAATTATATATAATGATTATTATATGATGATTGTCTACTCCCAAATACCTACATGTATATTATGTAAAGACAGTTAAAAACTATATTCTTTTTTAAAAACACAGTACAGGGGCTGTGGGTGAAGCTTGATGGTAGAGCACAAAGCCCTCAGTTCAATCCCCGGCATGGGGAAAATCAAAACAAACAAACAAAACCCCACATTACAGTTATCAGCCCTACATATTACACAATACTTTAAACTAAGTTACCATATTTTCCAATTTTGCCAACTAAATCAGTATTAATATTTAGTAGATTCTCTTTTGCTCTTGTACCTGATTCAGTCTAGTGACAAGTATTGCTCTCAGATATAATTGTATAGATGATTCCTTTTAAATAGGCTCATTCCACAGCCCTTCTTTGTCTTTAGGACTTATTATTTTTGATGGATAGAGTAACACTCCTCTCCTGATTTTTTAATTTACTCACTGCCTGGTTGAATCATGCCTTTTCTTGCAGAGCAAACATATAAGAGTCCTAAACTTGCAGTCAATGATGGGGTAGGCATAGGCTGATTCAATTTTTAGCCCACCTACCATCCTGCTGATACATTAACTCATAATCCTTATAGCCATCATAGGAAATCGGTATTTTATCTCCAATTATCTCAGGCAGTAAAGGACAGACACAGGATTCCAATAATTTTTAACTAATAGAAGGTTATAGTTCTTCTGCTGAGATCAGCCTTCCAGGAGTAAAAAAGCTGTTCACTCAGCAAAGGAGAATTGAAGCTAAGCTCTTTCCTTTCATTTACATGGTACCACGGTCAATTGTTAAACTGTTTGTTCCAAGTGGTATTCCACTTGGCATTAATTACTTAGGGACAGGGTTAGGGTTAGGGAGTCGATTAATTACATCTCTATTGGGATTATAAACATTGTTTTCCCATATACAGTCATCTTTCCATATTTAGATGAGGAGAAATATCTGTTTTTCTTTTCCTTAAAAATCAAGATCTATTAGAAACTCTAAGGCAATACTGACCAGTTCTAATAAGCACATGCGATTTTCTTACTCTAACTAAGCCAATTTTATCTAATTATCTAAAATATTTTGAAATACTATTATAAATTGGGATTTTACACCAGTGTTATTAAGATATAACTTAAATATTTTTGTCTTCTTTTTTCACTGCTGATTATTGGAATTTTCCCTTATTTTCTTATTATATCCTCTTTTTTTAATTGGTGTATTGTAATAATACATCTTGATTGGTTTCAGGGTGGTAGAAGTATAGAAGAGGACAAAAAAGTAAGCTGTATACTTTGATAAAGAAAAGGAAAAGATGAAACAAGTTGCCTAAATTCTATCAGATCTATTTGCGAAACAGATTTATCAAATACACAGGACTATATTTTCAACTTTACCTATAGACATTTTTATTGATAAAAATATATATGTTTTATATACAAGAAGTATATGACAATTATATTATTTTTATAAAGAAAATCCTGAAGTATAATTGTTTAAATTATTTTATTTTCTTCCTCAAGAAAATATAGATTAGAGCTATATCTCTATTGAAATGCATCAGAAACATTGGGTAGCCAATATATATGTGGTAGAAGGCCATGTATCCACGCCACACAATAGGTCATAAGTCACGTAGGTCGTAACTTGTTCAGGTCAATCAGTGACTGCCACGTTTCAACTTCTGTAAGCCCACCTGCCTACTTCTGCCCTTTGTTCTATAACATGAGAGCTCATATGGCACTCAGGGCCAGAGCTTTTCAGGAGATCCTGGCTCCGTGCCCGCTGGTGTAATAAGATCCTGGCTCCATGCCTGCTGGTGTAATAAACTTTCTCTTTTCCATCCTACTTGGTATTTGGGTTAATCATTCCGGGGAATTTCTGAAACACAAACACATCAAATAAATGATTGAATGAATGGTATTATGTGATGGACCGGTGCCACGTTTGCTGCTTGCTTAAGTCCCTCACATGAATGACTCTGGGTCCAAAAATTATTTTTTAATATCAGGGTCGGCTGAGGAGGAGTCAGGCAATTCTCCTGACCTCCTACAGCCAGGGTTCTTTTTCATTAAGGGTTTAAACAAAGCAAACGGCAAGGGGGTCGCGAGTTAAGTTTAGGGTTACAGGCTAAGTTTTAGGAAAAGGCAGTCAGGAGCTAGGTTTAGGGTGTGGCAGTCACAAGCTAAGTCTAGGGAGGGGCATGGCAAACATTTCAGGGAGAATAAGAGGTCATGGAAGTCCACCTTGTGATCCCATTCGGTCCAAGGAAACTTGTCTGTTTGCAGACAATTTCTACTCAGTATGTACTATGTACATAGCTAAGCCAGTCCAAGATGGTGACCTCATTGCATGGGCTAAGATGGCCCCCAACAGTATTACATAAAAATACTTATCCAACTTCTGAATAATTAATGAAATTCTAAAACATCTCATAAAAGGGCAGCAGAGAAAGCCCTGAAAGAAGGAAACGAGATCACCCAACTTAATCCTATTTAGGCCTAAATTAAGAAAAGAGCTGCTTAATCTCAAATAGACACTTGTAGATTACAGCAATCAGAACTTATTTACTAGTCTGGGCATTCTGAATGGGAATGGTAGTTAACATCCCTCACCACTATGCGTCCTGTTAGCTCTTGTACCTATTTTTCCAAGGGTCTATCATTCCTGCGTGTAGCTTCAAGCCTTTTGTAGCTGTCGCTGTAACTGATCTCCTCAACTGGAACTGATTTCCTGATCCAGATCCTTCTGGCACTTTGTTCCTCTCTTACTGTGCTGAGTCATTGCCATTTTTTCCTAATCTTTCTAGTTCAGTCTTAAACAGGACCACTACTTAAGAAGGAATGTACCTCTTCCTTGATATCTAATTGTTACATGCCAAAGTTGGATATAGAAAACTTTTACTAGTGAAGAGCATTTCAGTATTCTTAATTTAGTTCTAAAGGTGTCTTTATACAAACTGTACATAAGGTTAGAAACAGAAAGACAAAGGACAGAAATATACATTAGTTTGTAATGAAAAATAAATTGATTTGTTAGTTTGGTATGAGAGCCTCAAGAGTTCAGATGTATGAAGAAGTTTAAAAAATTATATAAAGGAGGAAATGATCATGAAGAAATTTGGGGAGCTTGTGGTCATGGTAGCAAGGGTGGTGATGTGGAAAGTTAGGTCAGTAAAAGAGAGAAACTATATTCATGGAATAGTAAGCATGCAATTAATTAGGATGTCATATTTAAAAATATATCAAGTTGAGTATTTTGTGGCATAAACCTTTATTTATTTTTTTTCGGTACCGGGGATTGAATCCAGGGACATTCTACCTCTGAGCTACACCCCCGGCCCTATTTTTTTATACTTTATTTGAAACCGGGTCTCACGAAGTTGCGGAGGGCCTCACTAGGTAGAGAGAAAGAAATAGACAGGGAAAGAGAGAGAGAGAGAGAGAGAGAGAGAGAGAGAGAGAAAGAGAGAGAGGGAGCTGAGGCTGGCCGCGAACCAGGATCCTCCGGTCTCTGCCTCCCAAAGTACTGGGATTACAAGTGTGCACCACCACGCCCGGCTAAACCTTTATTTTTTAAAATGAATATAATATTCTTAAAGGCAGATGCCACTCAGAAAAGCAGCTGTTAAAGCCGGGCGTGGTGGCGCACGCTTGTAATCCCAGTACTTTGGGAGGCGGAGACTGGAGGATCCGGGTTCGCGGCCAGCCTCAGCGCGCATGCGCGCGCACAATCCATCGATGGATAGATCGATCGGTCTATCTCTCTCTGTCTCTCTCTCTCTCTGTCCCTCTCTCTCTCTCTCTCTCTCTCTCTCTACCTAGTGAGGCCCTCCGCAACTTCGTGAGACCCAGTTTCAAAAATAAAGCATTAAAAAATAGGGCCGGGGGCGTAGCGCGGAGGTAGAACGCCCCTGGGTTCAATCCCCGGTACCGCAAAAAAAAAGAAAAGCAGCTGTTAGAGCAGAACAGTAAAACAGGATAAAATACACAAATATTAAGAAATAAGAAGAGAGAACGATGGCTGAAGATTTAATCTATTTAGCTTTAGCTCTTTGTTCTGTCAAAATTATTTTTATGGGTCAGGACAAGGCAAGATAAAGAAGTGTGGCAACAAGATCATAAGTTATCTTTAAGGAGTCAGGATCATAGGCAGTTTTCTTTGGCCCAGATCCTGTAATATGTCACGTAATTAGCAGGACTTTTCCCCTCAGTGACAGAGGTCTTGCTCCTCAGTGTGAAGGCCTGAAAATGCAGTGTTTGTAAGAGGCGTTGAATGCTGATTCATCCTTCTCCTGGAAATGCAGGCCCTATCTGTACTGGTTTTAATGTAGGTTAGACTAATCAGGGATTCATTTATTCCAAGTAAACCACTTGGAGGTCCTGTGAAGGAGCAACTGCATTGGGGTCGTAAGGTCTTTAGTTCAAATCCCAGCAGAAGGAAGAGCGGTTCACTCTTAGATGATGAAAATTGTTCCTAGAAAAGAGTAGAATTCTCAATCTCCAACTTTACATGTGTATATTGAGATTTAAAATATTTTCCTTATCCCAGAATCAAGTATAATTCCAGTAAATGGTTCTTAAATTAACCTTTCTGATTATAAAGAACAGCAAATAAGCATAGCTAAAAGCAAAATTTGAAAAAAAACATGTATAGAAACAAACTTCTTTTTTTATGGTACTGAGGATTGAATTTAGGGGCATTCTACCTCCGAGCTATACCCCCAGTCCTTTTTTAGTTTTTATTTTGGAACAGGTCTCACTAGGTTGCTGAAAGTCTTGCTGAGCTATACCCCCAGTCCTTTTTTATTTTTTATTTTGGAACAGGTCTCACTAGGTTGCTGAAAGTCTTGCTGAGGCTGTCCTCCAACCTGTGATCCTCCTATCTCAGTCTCTCAAGTACTGGGATTACAGGCATGCACCACCACACCTGACTGAGACAAAACTTCTTGTCACACACTAAAAATACCTAATATGTAGACTTTGTTTAGGGGGGACTTCCTGTCCCATCCCATACACTTGTTAACAGGTAAGTTATCTTGTTTTTCTAAAATGCCAGTGTGGGAAGGATTTTATTTTTATGCAGGTAAACTCTATAACCCTTTCTTCTCTGTCATCTTCCCCCTTCCTTCTCCATAATCTCTAGGTTACCATAAGTCTATTGCTGTCTGACTTCCCAACTGGGGAAGCTTTGGAGATGTACTGAAATGCTCAGCAAAGATCTAGATCTTGCAACTGGTGGTTACAGATCACACACCATCCTGGGGACCTCTCTGCTCCAGTGCTCACCTTTACACTGAGGGAAGTTGTGGCTGGTCCCTCCTTTTCCATTTTCCTTGGCTCTAGACCATCACCTGCTACCTAGGGATTTTTCTTTGGAGATGGCAGGGTTCAGATTTCTCTGATTTGGTGAGAATGTTAAAGGAATGGGCCTCTGCACTCTCAAAGCATATTGTCCTGCTGACTGATAATCAAGAAATCCAAGCCCAGAAGTTAGAGGGCCATTGAAGGACCATTTGAACTGTGGAGGGCAATTCTTGGAGCAAAGTCTGTCATTCCATGAATACAACTGGTAATCATAGTAGTTTTAAAGGGAGATTTCACAGCTCAAGGGCACAGAGCTCATTTTCAGAGGAAGCTGAAAGAAATAACAAAATTGAAGCCCAGTAGGTACTCTCTCTAGGTCAGGTTGCCACAGTCACCAGGGCCACTTGTAACATACAAATAAATTATTGCTGAGAAATTGTTACAAAGGGTATTTAGAACATCCTGCCATGTGCTTCTTATTTTCAGGGAAAGCAACTATTTACTATTGAATATGTAGAACACCTGTCAAATCCTTACTTTTTCGTAGAAGATTGATAAATACTGGGGCACAGATGCGGCGACAAATATTTTACCAACATACCCATATGTGAATTATTTGGAGATTATTATTTTTCAACCCTAAAAATATTTTATGTTGGAAAAGAGCTTGCAATGAAACTGGCTGAGAGGCTCACCTTCTTTGTGAAAAGGGCAAAGCATGATGAGTTATAGGGATAGGAAATTGATAAGGTACTACAAATCAATGTTGTTTGTGAGAA
The DNA here is from genome assembly GCA_004027185.1 of Glis glis. NCBI lineage: Eukaryota > Metazoa > Chordata > Mammalia > Rodentia > Gliridae > Glis > Glis glis. The sequence continues at coordinate 17,505 of PVJS01027892.1, forward strand.
AAAAAAACTGCACTTGGCCTTTCATTTATATTTTCTTTAACCATGGTTAGAAGATCAAGATTGCTGCTGGGCACATAGGAACATTTTTTTTTTTGTAAAAGAGGAAAAACAAAAAATATAAACAAATTGACAAATGAAAAAATCAGAAAATAATTAAAATAATAATGGGGCTTAGAAGGTTGCTTGCTGTTACTGTTTAGGCATAAGTGGTACCTCATAGGTCCTATTGATATTTGCAGCCAAAGATTTCAGCTGCCATATACCATGACTTAAGCTTTGCGGTTATTTTTCCTAAAATGTTTTCTTTGTCTACTGTGACACCCATGTCAAGCTCTGCTCAGATCTCCCTTCAAGGGAGAACTTTGTACTGAGGATGCTGATAGCCTCCAGCTGCTACCCGGTGGGATTCAGCACTACATGGTACTAAGGCCATGTTCTTCCTGGGATGCTCACAGCCAGTGACTGATGGTGGCTGCCTTATATAAGCAATCTTTGCTCTGAGGCTTCCCCGTCTGCTTAGCTGAGATTTTCACTGCAGATTTCCCTGTAATTTGAGGCTTCTTCTATTCAATTCTCCTACTACTCTCTCTTCTTTCATAAGTATCTGACCTGCATCATTAATTTTTTCCTGCATCCATTTCTGAAGGTCTACATGCCTATTCCTGCTACCTTCCCTTTCATTCTTCACAGGCACTTTATCCAATGAATAAGATACATCCCCTGTCTTCTAACAGTGTAGGTTATTGTAGGAAATAAAAATACACAAAGAAAGATAGTCATAAAATTCTTGAAAGTTTATAATTATGTCTGTAAAGGATTCAGTAGTTGTGTAATAATGATCAATCCTACTTGAGAAATCAGGTAAGTCTTCCCAGATGGGATAATATTTTAGATGAATCTTACAGTGTTTGTAGGAATTCACATTGTAGAAAACATGAGGAAGCACTTGGTGAGTCTGTGAATCACTCCCTCTTCTTATAGTCTCTGAAGTAAGAAGGACTTGCTCTCCCCAAGGTGAGGAGTTCAGCAACTTGATCCTCAGCTGGAGCCCCTGTTTGGGATAGGTACAATTAAAAACAAAAATAACTCCACCTCATGTAAGTTCACGCCTCCTCCTGGGTGTAACCTATATACAATACTTGATCAACACTGGAGTATAAAAGCCCAGGTCTGTCTCATCTTAATGTGGGCCAACCTTGGTTGTTGAGACTGAATCACAAACAAATTTCTCTTTGCCCAATCTTGCTTTCATTTCCTCTTTTCTTCAACAGGTTTTAAAACCAAGAGCACTCCCTAATAAGAATCCTATAAGGAATTTCAAAACAAACTCATAGAAACTGAGTGTAGAAAGGTGGATACCAGGGGTTAGAGGGTGAGGGAAATGACATGTTGTCCAAAGGGTACAAACTGGAAATTATAGGATGAATTGAGTTCTGCAAACCTGATTACAGCATGATGTCTAGTTAAAAATATAGTGTATACTTGAAATTTAAATATATATATGGTTACCACATTCATCTTGCCTTCACATCTTATGAATGTAAAATTTGAGTAAATAGGAAAGAGTGAAGTGATTTTAGTAACATCCCACTAGAAATACATCATTATTCCATCAGTTTTTATTCTCTGAAGGATCTAGGAAAAACAATAAAATGGGTCTCTATAATGCAAAGACTTGAATTAGAGTCTGAATTGAATTAGAGTTAATCGGCCTGACACATGTTCAAAGATCAACTAAGCTGTGAAACTTCATAAACCTCACACACCTCATAAACCATAACACCCCAATATTTTCCTATTTGGAAAATTATTTTGTGCCTCATCATTTATTTCAGTAAAAATAAAACCCTAGGAAAACCACACAGCAAATTGTGAGGCTGTCCTAGTCCAACCTGGGCTAACATAAACCTGGGCTGACATAAATTTCTTGAGAAGAGAAAGGATCATGGATCATGGGACAGTCTACCATCATACATATATACAGCATCCCATATATAAATAAGCAGTGTGACATATTATGCCATATATAAATGAATGGTATGTTGATATATGGAGAGAGAGAGAGAGGGGCATTGGAACTTAAACCCAGTGCCTTGAGCATGCTAGGTGGGTACTTTATCAGTAAGCTACATCCCCAGCTCTCTGTTTGTTATAAAGTCTTATGTTGACATCATTGTGTGAAGTTATGTCTATTAAAACAGAAAGAGCAATGCTTTTAAAACAAGATAAAAATTGCACAAGTTGTTTATACTAGAAAGATGGTGTGAAAATAATTATGATTGAGAAAAGAGAGATTAAAGAATCAGTCATGTACTGTATTGGGAGTCTTCTGAAAAGGCACAACGATGTCCTTAAATAACCATGTATCAATTGAAAGTTACCTTTTTATTCCCATGTGCCTTTGCATCCTCCCCTCAACTAAACATTTATAGATCTTTACATCAACAATATCCCTGAAATTTGTTCATTTCCTAGGGTTGGGATTTGATTCTCAAAAATCAATCTGATTGCAAGCTGAGCCCTGGAGATGCATTCTGGCACCATCATTTAGCATAATGTGAGAGAGGAGGATGTACATTTGGGGGTGGTATGTACACAAGATGCAAATGAAGGAGATCCAGGCAAAGCAGAACACGGTGATTCTAATTTAGTGCTCAAATTAGTTTTGCAGATAGCTAGACACTTGTCTCTCATTTTCAATCACTCCTCTGTTTGTAGAACACTTTGATGGGCTGTCTTGATAGCAAAATTATAGGCAATTAAATTTAGAGGGCTAATCTTTCCTATGATTTCAACTTCAGAAAAATAAAATGGAAGATAGCTTAAATATAACTTATAAAATGAAATAGTATTGTCTCAAAGGATCAAGCACTTTGTCTCCTAGTGAATCAAGGGGCCTAGCCTTTAGCATCAATCACATTTTTTTTCATAACAGAAATCTTTAGCACCGGAATTCATGGCAGAGAAAATTATTCAATCTAAGGGCTATAGGCTTGCTCTAAGTTGTAAAGAAAAAGAGGTATTTGGCAGCAGCTGTTAACCCACCTGCAAAGAAAACTTCTGTCTCATTTTGTCTGTTGAATTGTTCACAAGATCCAGACTAATGTTTACTTGCTCACAATTAAAAATACTGCCTACTCTTCAGAAATTGTTCCATAAAGACTGTCAGGAAGTTTCCAGGGTCTGAATGTTGAGCTGCACTCTCTGTTTAAATCCTACCTCACTGAATATATGATGCCTCTCCAAGAATGTTAAATTGTCTAACTGAAGCAAATCTAAGAAACTTTAGTTAAGAAAAACTTGGCTATCTTCCCACACGTGCCTCCGTAGTGGCAGTCCTAAATGCTGTATTTATTTGCATTTCATTTTCTATGAATGTTTATGGGAAACTATTACTGCAGCATTGAGATGCACATCTACATTTGTGCTTCCATGAGTCTCATCTATCCTAAGGAATGCAGATCATAATACCTACTTATGCTAAAATGTGATGGAGAGAGGCGCCTTTATCCGAAGAATCAGTTGCATCTCTTTAGTCTAAAGTATGACTGAAAGCAAACCATATTTTTTTTTCAAATGGAAATGCAGCAATACTAACAAAAGGGAGGAAAAGAAAATTACTGCCTGGGTGGCCACAGTATCCAGTTTCATGCAATTACATATTATTTTAATTGCAAAGGGGAGAAAAATAGGTTTTTAAATACACAGTAACTAATTTAAATAAGCTTCTTATAGGAGCCCCTAAGCTGAATTTACCTTAGAAAATCGAAATAAAATTTCCTGGCAGATATGCTTGGTATAGTAGAGTCATTAGTTATTTTACTTTGAAATATAAAAAAGTCTTTAATTTTATGTTTTCCTGGTTACATTAGTTGAAATTAAATTTTAAGGGCTCTCAAGTGCTTTTGTTATATTTAATATATTAGAGTTCTCTTTCAAAGAATATAGTACTTTATTGTCAGGATGGTAAAGATGGCATTGTTTGCTTGAGAGCCAATGGTTCGGTCTCTGGTGAATATAGTGTAGGAAAACACTGGAATCGTACATTTTGTTTATGTTTGTAACTGTTCAAGTCAGCCTGATAAAGGTATGTTTTTATGATTTTATGTTTAAACCATGTATAAAAAGGAAGACGTTATTGATTATATAAAAACATGTAGTATTAAAGAGTTGTGACTTATTCAAGAATAAAAAAGGTAATAGGAATACAACCAGAATAGCCCTGAATTTAAATTCTCATAAGCATTCACATTCAAATAACTCTGATAGAGGCTATGTTCATAAAAATCACAGGGAAAGAAAATGAGGAGAAACTATGAATTAAAACATAATATAACCATGACTCTAGTTCTCCACATTTTTAAGGCTACAGAATAAATATTGCCAATTAATTCATCATTATTAAATGGCAAATGTTGGGAGAATTGCTTATTTTGCCAGTTAGAGGATGTTAGAATCTCTTTTAATACACTAAAGGTTTATGATCTTGACTTATTTATTGAGTCCATAATTACCCAAAATACAATTTAAGAATGTGACAGGCTTTACAAGTGATGAGTATATGAAAAACAACAAGATGAACAAATGAGGAATAAATTATTCTTTCCTACTAGTTGCACAAGTCTAGATAACACATTTCACAGTGTCTATCATCATTTCCTCATCTCCATTAAGTAAAAGTTGGAGTTGGCTGGTGACTAGGATTCTTTCCAACTGTGTAAAATATTATCATCCAACAAATCCACATTACCTTTTCTGGGGTATGTTTTAACACCCACAAACAATTCTCCAGTTCTCCAAACTAACAGCTTTGAACAATGCAATTCAATTCTAAACTACTTGGAGTTTGCAAGACTCACAGATTAAGTGCCCGGCCCTATAAGGATGCCCCATTTCAGATGTCACTTGTAAGTTCCAGGTGGTCTCTCGTATTTCTGACTGGTCAGTTATAAATCAAAGGTGCCCACAACTCCATCTTCAGTTTCAAAATTTTGCCAGGATTAAAAAAAAGAAGAAAGAAAAACAAAAGTATGGCCATCATTGTAGCAGCCTCCATCCTTGGGAAAAACTGCAGTTGTATCAGCAAACTTCTTCACCTTCTCTTTCCTAGATTCACTAGAGAAACAGGATCATCTGTGTAGAGGAGATATTCCCATAGCCACCCCCTCCTCATGTTGAGTGTGAGCACATATTCATGAAGGTTTGTTGGCCAACCCTTTGTGGATGTATCTAATACCCATTTTTATATTAATGCTCAGAAAATAATACATTCCCATTTTCCTTCTTTTTCTCTCATAATACAAGGAGAAATTTTCTCTGAAATTCCCTTACCTGACTAAGAAAGTTCCTCAAGAAGGAATACAGTCCTCTTGAATCCTCGCTCCACCAAATCTCATTAACCTGAGACACCACACCCAGAACCCAGGCAGACTTTGTCCAGGGCGGTTTTCTGTCTTCAAGCTCATTTATCTCCTTTTAAAATCATTTTCTTCCTCTAAAAGTGCCTTGAGCCTCCACTCCCCTCTCTTCTGTAAAATTATTCAAGCTTCACTCAACTGACCCTTCTTTGAGTTTCATACTTTGTATATACGACACCCCTGTCCTTGCATATTAATAAATGTGTACCCCTTACTTCTGCTAATCAGTCTTTTGTTTCAGTAGCCTCAATGATCAAAGTGTCAGTGGTTGGAAAAAAATTCTTTTATCCCTAAATAGACAATCAATGATCATTCCAATTCTTTATCAAACTATTGCTCTGAGGAGGATATCTTTTTGCTCATTGTTCGACATTATGGGCTATAAAATGTGTTCCTTGATCTGAAGAAATGGTGGCCAGTCTCCCAAATTGGTGCAATGTCTTCTGTTCTGATTCTGTCTAAGCATTGGCATCTTCCCCTGGATAAACACAATCCAGGCCAGAGTCAGTGTCTATTACTGTCACGACCCATTTTTAGCCCCCTGGGGCTACTGACATCAGTCTGTCTTGCTAGCTATGTTCAGGGCCTTTCCCCAGGGAATTTACCACATAGTCATCTGTAAATTCTGTGTCTTTTGTAAACAGATACAACCATTCTTTTTGGAGTTTTGGAGGGTGTAAAATTCAACCCATTTCCACACGGATGCATCACCCCTCTGCAAGGTCTACCCATGTCATAAACCCAGGTGGCCACCTCTCAGTAGTGTACCAGACCACCACTGAGTGGTTCCAACCCCCTTCTGTACCTGGAAGAGGGTTCTGATAGGCATCGACATGCCCTACTTTAGTGCACGCCTCAGATTCATACAGTGATTTCCGTCAGGCGGTATCCCATGGGTATATCCTTCTCATAGGTCAGTTTTCCACTGTCCTTCTGTTTGACCACATGACTCAGGCCATGAGCCAGTAAAAACTCAAACCTGGGAGTTTTAAATCACTGTTCAACACTTCCATCACTTCCAGGATTCAATTCAGCCTACCAACCTGATTTATTTTTGTCATTTTGATTAGTGTAGTGGGCTCTCAAATAGGTCATTATCCTTGTACCTTGGGATTGCCATCTACAAACCAAATAGCTCAGTGTTGTTGAGTCAAGATCTGTTTATAAGACACTGTCCAAGTGATGAAAAAAATGGCAGGACTGTAATCCCAGTCCTTATGTAGTTCCAAACTCAGTCCCAGGGGAAATGAGTCTTCTTACTTATAATTTTTTGCATTCTCCAGGTAATAAGATTTTATATAAATCATTTCCATTTTATTATGTGTGTTAGCTTTCCATTACTGTGACAAAATATCGGGGCAAATCAACTTAAAGGAGGAAAGATTTACTTTGGCTCATGGTTTCAGAGATTTCAGTGTATAGTTACTTGGCTCCATTGTTTCAGGGCCAGTGGTGAGGCAGAATTTCACGGCAGGAAGCATGTTGTGGGAAAAAGCTACTTACCTCACAGTGGCCAGGAAGTAGAAATAGAGAAAAAGTAAAGGATTGGGTAAAAAATATATCTTTCAAGGGTATGCCTCTAATGACTTACTTCTTCCAACTAGGCCCCATCTCTTAAAGTTTCTACCATTTTCCAATAAACCATTATGTTATAAGTTAAATGGATTAATCCAATTAGGAGATCAGAGCCCTTCGGATCCAGTCACCCCCCAGTTGCCCTAACTCTGAACACTGTTTCAATGGAGGGGGGCAACCCTTCAACATAGCCTTTGGGGAACATTCCAGAACCAAACTATACTATTATGGAAATCTGAGCATTGCCACTCCATTAGAATGTTTCTCTGGCATTACCTGACATCATGGACATTTGAAGTTTCAAAATCATTTTATGTCCTTCAGTCATAGGAGTAGCTCCAATTAATATCAAATAACTTCCTGGTAAATGTCCCTCAAATGGAAAATCTCTAGTCCTAAGTGCTACTAGTCATTGTTGGAAGGTGCTCACAGGCTCACAACCTCCACGTGGGATTATTGTACAGAGAATTTGGCCCAGTTGAAACTCTATTCTACAATATGTGGGCTCAGGCAATCATATCGGTCACCATTTAGCATGTCCAATTAATATCATGTGAAGGGCAGGTTTATATGCCTCTGCTTTACAATACTAGATATTATTCAATATTAGGTATGAGAAACATCTCCCAGTCAGATACAATGTCCATCCATAATATAGTCAGGTAAATGAGTTACAACCATTTCATGTGAAGTCTATTAAAGAATACAAATTCTCCTCCAAACTTCTACCCAAATCTTATTGAACTTTATGTTTCTAACTATAGCCTCCATTAGAACTTCATGGACAAGTTTTGGTTTTATAATAACAATGAGGGGAAGTATTCCCAGCCAAGCACAATATCTGTTCCCATGCAACATTCAGGTAGAGCCGGGTATGGTGGCAATGCCTGTAATCCCAGTACTTGAAAGGCTGAGACAGGAGGATTGAAGGTTCAAGGCCATCCTTGACAACTTAGCAAGGCCTTCGGCAACTTAATGAGACCCTGTTTCAAAATAAGAAAACAAACAATCCGATCAAGAAGTGGGCAACTGAAATGAATAGACACTTCATGAAAGAAGAGATACAAATGGCCAATAGATACATGAAAAAATGTTCAACATCATTAGCAATCAGGGAGATGCAAATCAAAACTATTCTAAGATTTCATCTGACCCCAATTAGAATGGCAAGCATTAAAAAGTCAAACAACAACAAATGTTGGCGAGGATGTGGGGAAATTGGGACTCTTCTACACTGTTGGTGGGACTGCAAACTAGTTCAACCACTGTGGAGATCAGTGTGGAGATTCCTCAGAAAACTGGGAATGGATCCACCATATGATCCGGCTATACCACTATTGGGTATCATACCAAAGGGATCGAAACTAGAAAACAACAGTAATATATGCATACCCATGTTCATAGCAGCACAATTCACAGTG